>VZTF01002718.1:106075-132108 GCA_013397755.1 Cnemophilus loriae | reverse complement strand
CCCGGTGCCGCCGGCGCGGAGCGCGGAGCGGGCGAAGGGTGAGTGCCGGAGGTTCCGTGTCCCGGGCGGGCCGGCGGCGGAGTGCCCGTGTCGCCCAGCTGGGTGCGGGAGGGCGGCGGGCGGCTGAGTGCCCGTGTCCCGCAGCGGTGCTGGCGGAGGTGATCAAGGCGTTCGGGGTGCCCGAGAACGCGCAGCGCATGGAGGAGGCTCGGGACAACGCCTGCAACGACATGGGCAAGATGCTGCAGTTCCTCCTGCCCGTGGCCACCCAGATCCAGCAGGACGTGATCAAGGCCTACGGCTTCAGCAGCGACGGCGAAGGTGGGTTGTTCCCCCGCCGGGCGGGATGCTCCGGGCCCGCCAGGGCAGCGGGGCACCCCGCCCACCCCCTTTCCTTGCAGGGGTCCTGAAGTTCGCCCGGCTGATCAAGTCCTACGAGTCGCAGGACCCGGAGATCGCCAGCATGTCGGGCAAGCTCAAGGCCATGTTCCTGCCGCCCATGACGCTGCCGCCGCACGGGGCCGGCACCGGCGGAGTTGCTGCCTCCTGAGCCCGCGGAGTTCTCCCAGTGCTCTGGCTGGTGCCCTGCTTCCAAGGTGCAGGTCCTGTCAGCCCTGGGAATGGGGCACTTGAACAAGGGAGACGCTGACCTGGAAGGAATGGGATGCTTCGTGCCTGCTCGTGTGTCTGCTCGTGAATAAAACGTGTGTTGAAAATGCCCGTGTTTTCTGAATGGCCGTGAGCTCAGCAGTGCTGCTCCCTGGTGCGGAGGCAGGTACAGCAGTGCTCTCTGCGTGACACCTGCGATGCTGTTTTGGGTGGCCCAGTATGTACCGTGTTCTGCAAGAAGGTTTGTGCAGAGCCTTAGCGTGAAGCCGTAGGATCTGCTATCAGAGAGACTTTTTTTTTTTTGTAACAGACATTAAGCGCTTTACAGGGGCAAGCATTTTCAGATGTGCTGTTTGAAGCATACTAGGAAGTGTGTCCTCAACATGATCTAGTGCTGTTCAGCAAGTGCTGTAAATGCCATTGTGGCCCCTGTCCCCAGCAGGGTCAGTGCTAATTTACTCCTGCCCCCGGTGCCTGTGGCTGCCTTGTTTTGTGGCTGAATGTGTGATCCAGCACGTTATCCTTAGTGGAAAAGGCAGCGGAGAGTTGCAGCAGGGAGCGGCCGAGCGTGGGAGGGCTGGGCTCGCCCCATTTGGCTGCAGCCTGGATTAGAACAACATAAACAAAATAAAATTTTTATCTCACGTTTTTTCGGACTGCAGAGTGATCAACCTAGTGGTGCAGCCTTGCTCCATTGCAATGTTTTCTTTCCAGTGTGATTCAGAGGGACATCAGGTATGTCTGCTTGTAGGCTCCTGCCCTGTGTGCCTGTTGGCCTTGGAAGAATTGAGGTCTTTGTCGACGGGGTCGGGGAAGGGGCTGGGGGTGAAGGAGCCAGGCCTGGGAGAGCAGGGAGCTGCAAGCCAGGTGCGAGAGAGCTGCGTCGGGTTCTGCCTTCTGTGCTCTCGGTTACAAACCGGGCAGGAATGTAGCCAGCGAGGGCGTGAGCTCAGTGGATGGGAGGCAGGAAGAGCAGTCGGTCCCTTCCGTCTCCATCTACCTCTCGGAGCTTGGCCTTGGCCTTCCCCCACCCTTCATATTATTCATTAACTACAGTCCAGGAAGTGCTTTGCAAATGGTGAAAATAAAGCCCTCGGCTTGAGGCCTGAGGTTTGCCTGACCTGGAGCTACCTTCTTGTTATTCCGCCTGGGAGCGGGCGGAGTTCGGGACTTTGCCTGTGCGGATCAGGCTCAGGTGAGTCACGGGAGGTGCTGCACCCGCAAGCACTGCCAGCTGCTGCTCCAGCACCCCGGCGCTCACCGCCATGACCATCCAGCCCTGCCGAGAGGGTGCCAGGCCACCTCTCCTCTATCAGGGTCTTTGATCTCTCTCCCAAATCCGTCTCAAGAGCCTGTCTTGGTAATTCCAATATTGCTTTATTTTCTTTAGTAGGACTCCCTTGGTTGAGAGCTGTGGTGCTTCCTCCACCAGCTCCTGTCAGTCCTCCATCAGTGGGGATCTGAGAGACAAGACCCTGATGCCATCCTGTGGGTGAGTGCTGTGAATGCTAGTTAGGGCAAGAAAACAAGAGTCGTTGGTGAGAAAAACAAAAATAGCAGCAGTAGGAATTGGGCACAGAAGGCAAAAAACCCCACTTTCTAATAGGAGCTGCAGGGTAGCAGAGGATTGGAGCTCGCTGTGCTTTAAGATCGTTACTGTTGCTCTTTCTCAGTTTGATAACGAGCAAGCAGGGTTTGTGATGCCCAGTCCGCTGCAGTTCCTTTGCCACCCTGCAGCATCTCTCAATGGTTTTGCAGAGAGAGAGGTCAGCTGTCTGGCCTTTTAAATCCTGGTTATTTCTTTATTTGCTGCAGTCTTTCTAGCCCTTTATGGAACAAAGAGCGGGACATGCAATCCTCACAGTCAGTCCAAACGGGCACTCTGCTCTGGAAACTGCCGTGGCAGGGTGTCAGGAAATGGGATTCGCAATGGCATTACTCTGTGGTAAGGATTTGGGCAACCACAGTGGTCCAGCACTGTCCTGGAGCACCGTGGCCTGATGGAGAGCATGTGGCTTTGGCAAGTCACAAGAAGATGGTCCCTCTGCCCATTCCCAGGTAGCCTTTGCTCTGCAGTAATGACTGAACTACGATGGAGGTCTGTACAGAGCAGCAAAACCTCCGGTCTGAAATCATCTCAGTGCTGAGATTTAGAAGTAACAAATGCAATGCTCATTCTCAAAAAGGGCTCCAAATTAGCTTCCCCCAAAAGTGAGGGAAGCATGGAACAATAAAGTCGTTATCTGAGCAAGAGGGTACACAGTATAATGGGGAAAGCAATGAATGTGATACTAAAGAAAGTGCCAGCATCTGCTTTTGTAAAGGCAAATCTGGTCCTGTAAAACTGGAGGGTTTTGAGGGACTTAGCAAGTTTGAGGATAAGGCAGGTCTGGCCGATACAGTTTGCTTGGATTTAAAGAATTTGACAAGATTTTCTCATCAAAGTCTTTAACTAAAGCTGGAGTCATGGCATTAAAAAAAAAAAAAATTCTTGGATAAATAATTACCAGAAAATAGTAAATGGAAGGTGGGAATTAACATCCCATTTTTACAGCAAAGGGAAGTCATCAGTGGTCAGATCAGAGGGGCCTAATCTGAAATATACACTGTTCAGTATATTCCCGAGTCACCTGGCAATACAGCTTGGTGAGCTGAGAAAATTGGATGATGGTAGAAAGTTATTCAGGATAATAGGGTGGGAGTTGACTTGTGAATAATTTCAGAAAGACCTTATGGCAGTGAATGAGTGGGCAGTAGAACAGCAGGTGAAATTTCATATGGGCTTATGTAAAACAATGTTCATACAGAAAAACAATAAAAAAATTTGCATATAAAACAATGACTGTGAACTAATTGTAACCTCTCTAGAGAGAGACTTTGATCATAGAAGTCCATGCAATTGTTACCTTAATGCTTGGTTGTGGTGAACATCAGAAATCATCACTGTCCATGACTCACCAGCATTTTGGACACCACAGTTCTGTGCCCACCTTCACTCTCATCTCCAAAACAAGATGCCAGAAGTGGAAATATCTCTGAGAGGGGACAGCAAATGTGCTCAGAGGTGTAGAATAGTTCTGTACAAAGAACACCTTAGTAGGGCTGGAGTCTTTGGCCTGGCAAAGAGCTGAGGAAGGATACGGATGTTTCAGGTCTGTTACCATGAGCAGCTTGGAGCAGGGTGGGGGGAAGAAACAGGAATTACTCACTGATTTTCCTTTCTTTACGACAACCAGGTGTTAATAAAAAAGAGGCAGGGAGAAGGCTATAAGCAGGTCAAAGGAGGGGGTGTTTCTGTAGCTGAGCAATGGAACTCCTTGCCAAAGGATGCAAAATTTGTTATGGATTTGACAGTTGACTCTACAAGTAGCTGCTAATAGAGGCTTAGGAAATACAAGGGGAAGAGAAACTCTATTCATAATCTTTCTCTCTGCTCTTCATTTGACGACCATTTTGACCTCTGGATTGCCTAGTCCCACCCCCTGCTCAGAGCAGAGCTCACCCCAAAACTAGCTCAGGTAGCTCAGGGCCTTGTTCAGGCTAGTCCTGACACCTCCCAGGGTGGAGGTTCCTCAGCTGCTCTGGGGACCTGTGGCAAGTGCTGCACCACCCTTGGAGGGGAGCATGTGTGCAGTTTTTCCTGATACCTAATCAGAACTTCCCGTGATGCCTGTTGCCTCTTGTCCTTTTGTTGTGTCCCACAAAAAAGAACCTGAATCATCATCTCTAAACCCCTACGGCCCCTTTTCAGTAGTCTCAGACAAGTATTAAATCCCTCCTTAAGCGTCTTTTCTTCAAGCTGAATAAACCCAGCTTGCTCTTCACAATTCTCCAGGCTCTTCACTGCATTAGTGGCATTATGCTGGATTCTTTCCAGTTTCTCAGTGCCTTTTTTTTTTGCAGCAATCCAGATGTGTGTGTCTTTTAATTAGCTATTTCATTTCTCTTCTCCTGTAAATTTGTTACTGCGCTAGCTGTGGCCTGCTTCCACGAGGGATTTACAAGATGAGGTTCTAACACCTGTGTTGTACTGAAAGCCAAACAGTGCAAGAGTAGTCTCTTTGCTGAAATCTCTTGACCTCTTAATTATATTAAAAAAGTGTTTTAGTGGCTCAATTACAGTCTTATTATATTTAGTGGCTCAGCTGTTCCATGCTGCAGCCATTTGGGAGAGTGACCTCGAAGATACCAACTGATGGCTTCTCTACAGTGACATTTCCCTCCCTTACTGGTAGTTTTTAATTAGATGGCCCAGATCAAAGACACCAGGGCAGCTGCATGCATCCAGTCCTTTCCTAAAATGAAAGCAAGCAGAAGCATAAACTCATCTTGTAAAATTATGTGATGTGGTATTTGAGTCCACAAAAATACTGTCAAGAGATTACACTGCACCCTGTGGCTTGTCCTTCAGGAGGATACTGAGTTACATGGAATAAGCGCTCTCTCACACTTTCTTATTCTGATCTTGGCTCTTTGCTACCTTGTTCTTTCCCTGTTCCCTTGTGTCCAGCTGATGTTCAGTTCGTCAGACAGATTTTCTCCTTCAGTCGGTATAGGGTGCAGGGATACCTAAATTTTGGTTTTCGTCTGCCTTGGCTTCATATTGATTCAACGTACTCTAATATTCTTTCGATATCAGGAATTATCTTTTGGGACTTCTCCCTGGAAGTTCCTGCCTTTTCTCCCTTAGCTATAAACAACACTTGTTTCCCCTTCCTGCTAGACTGATTTAGGTGCCGTCCTTCAGGTGCAACTTCTACAAATTTGTGCAGAAGTTGTTCCCTTGAGTTGGTCCTGTGCATTTAAAATCTTGGTTTTTAATATCAGTTCTAAGTCAGTACCTCTGGCTCCCTGCAGCTCACTGCACCCCAGCTCACCATGTGCATGAAACCAGAAGCATTTCTAAGGAAGCTGTTGAAGGTGCCTGGGTTGCCTTTCTAGCAATGAAGTTTAGCTTCCCACTCATCTCTCCTGTACTTCCCTTTGTTGCTGGTTTCTGTCTTGGCCACGAGATTTTTTCTAGGTTTTAGCTAGCAGTCTGTTCGTCTTTTTGCAGGGTTTCCCAGTCTGGTGTTATGTGGGGAAGTCTGCAGCTGCTGCTACTTGAAATGAGCGAGGCTCTTGCTGTTCCTGCTGCCCACACCACACAGGGTAGCTGAGATGGCTCCAGGGGAAAGTCAGGCTCCTTTGCCAGCTGGATTGCACTCTTAGGCCACTGCTTAGCTCCCATTCTTTCACCAGACCTGCAGACCTTGAAACCAGTGTTGTGGACAGGGCAGTCACGGGCCACAGCTGGAAACAGCTAGGTAACTGGAATGGTTAGTTTTCCTTCTTTTTGTACCTGGTTGTCCAGGCTGTCAGCTTTGGCCGCAGTATGGGGTACTGGGATCTTGAAGGTCCTCGGCTCAGCTCCCTCAGTGCTGTGTGGGCTCCCTGTAGGTAGTAGCTGTTTGTCCTGGTCTCTGCCCGCCTTTCTGGGCAGCTTCACCACCACCTCTCACTCTCCTCATCTCTTTTGAGCTACCACTGCCTGTGTCAGTCCCATCGCACAGCAGGCTGGTTTCAGGCAGGCGCTGCTGTGCTCAGAGCACTAGCCTGGACCTTGAAGTGTGCAGCTGTGGGTTCACACGGATTCCCTGTTGTGCCTGTACAGAGCATGTGGGACATTTGGGACCATTTATGGTGCTCATTGGCCTTTTGGAGAAGGGGAACAGAGGACGTGCAGAACGGAGTTTTGTGAGCACGGCCAGAACCCAAGATGCATGTGTAGAGTCAGCCCTCGTGTGCTAAAGACAAGGACCCAAAAATAATAGGGGCTATGGGGAGGAAAGACACAAAAGGAGAAGCAGAAGTGTATGCAAAGCAGCTTGGGGCTGCGGAGTGGATGGCTCAGAGCGCTTCCTGTTCCCGGAGCCGCGCGTGCCCCGCTGTGTACGGGCTCGCGCCTGCCCGTGCCCAGCAGCACTGCACAGCGGGCCAGAGATCAAGGCACCTATTCAGGAAAAAGCAGATGGAGAGGGTCAGAATGGACTGACAGTAGACTCCAGGAGAGATACATGGCCAGCTCCCAAGAGGCGCAGGAACAGCTCGGCGTTGGGTGCCCCAGCACAGACCTCCGACTTCCCTTTCCTTTCCAGCGCAACCTGATTTTTCCTCTGTGTTTTTTGAGTTGCTTTGGTGGCAGCCACTTGGACGCCTCTTCTTTCTCCCTCCACAATGGTGAGGTAAGAGAGTCTAAGAGGTCTGTGTGTGTAAGGAATGGGACCAGGGAAGTAGGATGGATCAGGGCAGGGATCACCCTGGAAGCCTTATCTCTAATGGGAACCTTCCATAGGCTGGGGGAGGCATCAGGTAGGAAGGGATGCTGCTTCTGGTTCTCACCTAGGGATGCTGGCCGGGGACCATTCTTCACCCTACAAATCTCCACAATAACGCCTGGCCTTTTTTATTCACGTGGTCTTGCTTTTACCTTCTCTTCTAGGTGGTTTCACCGTGACCTGAGTGGGCTGGAAGCTGAAGCCTTACTGAAGGGACGAGGTGTCCATGGGAGCTTCCTGGCCAGACCTAGTCGGAGGAATCAGGGGGATTTTTCTCTTTCAGTCCGGTAAGTAACTTGGACCCCAGCTTCTGTCTTTGCAGTGTCACATACACAGATTGCCTAGATCCTCACATGTCCTGTGGCATCTTCTTCATCCTGTCTCTATTCCTTTGAGTTCTTTTCAAGGTGGAAAACGACCTCAGCTTCCCAGCATCTTCTAGAGCCTCCCTCAAGTTGCCCAAGGAGCTTCTCTTTCCAGGCATCTCTATTCATGGGGATGGTTTACTCTGGTTCCATGGCGGGAGGTAGTGCAGGACACTTTTCTGCCGCTTTTCCAACCGCCTCATTGGACTGCCCTGTGCTTTATTCCACAGGGTTGGTGATCAGGTGACCCACATCCGCATCCAGAATACTGGGGATTTCTATGACCTCTATGGAGGGGAGAAGTTTGCCACCTTGTCAGAACTGGTGGAGTACTACACACAGCAACAGGGCTCGCTGCAGGACAAAGATGGAACCATCATCGACTTGCGATACCCGCTCAACTGTTCCGACCCCACGACAGAGAGGTACGGGGACAGCAAGGCCGCTGCTGTGTCTGTGATGAGATGTTTCATGGCCTCCCTTCTGTCCTGCCTGCATCCCCAGGGCAAATCCTGCAAGAAGTGCCTCCCGCCTTTCTTAGCCTCCTATGTGTCCATGGGGACAGCATCCCCAGGAATATCTGTGCATACCTTGATCCATCACAGCAGACCTAATAGGGCTCTATTTTTACTTCTGGTTTCCGGTTGCTATTTATATACTGTTTCTAAAAGCAAAGGTTGTGGTGTCCGTACTGTGAGTCTGCAGTGGGCTGTAGAGGGACACGTATGGAAGCCCTCAGTTTCGCCCCAAACCTCCTTGGTTATTCTAGGCCTGGGTGACTCACATAGCTGAGAGCAGGACCATGTTCCCCTGCTATTCCTGGCCTGCTTAGTCTCCTTCCTGTCCCCGCTTTGCATGTGTCTCTGACACCAAGTTCCTAAATCAAATCAGGTGGTTTTGCCCTTGCGTTTTGCTTTCAGGCCCTTTGATGCAGCTCGGGGGAGCTGTCACACCCTGCTCTGGGGTGGACAAGTCCTTCTTGCACAGGCCCTCCTCGGGCACCCAGAGGCAGGGAGCAGAGGTGCCATGGGCCGAAACATCACGGTACACCCCAGCTTGCTCTGGGGTCAGGTCTGCTGCTGGCTGTCCTCTCCAGTTAAGGCCATTGCGTCGCGGCCCTGCAGTTTCCTCCCTTCCTTCTGCGGTTGGAAACTTACCCCCTCCCCCCCTCAGGCTCTTACGAAAGCTCCTCTCACTCTCTCCCCGAGTGATTTTCCATCACGTGGCTTTGAAGAGCTGGGCTTTTCTGGGGGAGGGAGGAATGGACCCATTAACCCCATCCTAGCAGCGGAGAGGAGGCTGGGAGACCTCTTTGATGAGCGGGAGGGGCCAACCGATCCCAAGGTGGCATCTGAGCATATGGTGGCTGAACAATTCTTTGAGAGGAGGTTCAGAAATTAATGACAACCGTGCACTGAGAGTCACCAGCTGCTTCTTGCAATGCATGAGGTGAGGGTCAACAAAAGTTACTTGCTGAAGCCAATAACTGTGTGAACCTCTTGCTGTATGTGGAGCAACCCCTTGCTCTGGCCAAATGCAGGGGTGAATGAATGAATGCCCCAGCTGCTTCTGTGACTGGGCCATGGCCTCCTGAACTCCATCTCAGTTCTTTAGAACAAATAGCCCCCTAACAATGAAGTTCACTAGTACCACACCAGGCCTTCCCTGTTAGCTGCTCTGTGGGAAGCAAATCCCTTCCCACAGCCCCATGGCAAGGCAGGGAACACCTTGGTCAAATGGGGATGCTCCTGACCTTGTGCTAGGAGGAGAGAAGGAACTGCTGAGTGTTTGTATGAGGACAGGGATGTGCACATGGATCAGCTCATGCTGCTCACTCCTGTGGCCAGGGTGATTGCTGCAGTGTGATGTGCCCAGAGAATGGGAATTCACTCGCCTTTGAGTGAAGAGGTGACTGAGTTTCGGAAAGAGGAGTTGCCGGAATGGTTCTTTAATGGATCTGATCTCAACACAATTATCTGGGTGCTGCTAAATCTGATGGGAGAGTTTCTGACTCAGTGGGGGTTTATTTTTGTTTCCCTGGCATTTGAGTTTCCAGAGCCCCTTGCAGCAGTAAGGTGCTGAAACACACAGACTACCCTCTTCCAACTGGTGTTCCAGGCAGAAAGTATTGCTTACCTTTGCTTGTGTGTGTCACACAATGGGTCACACTTGGTGCTTTCCCACTGTGTCCTCTGGTACCAGCCTTCTGCTCCCTAGGTCCCTTCTGTCTCCACCTCATCCCTTGCACTTTCCTCTTCTTGCCAGCTCACTCCCTTCTGTCTCATCTGCTTTTCCCAAGATCCTGCTCCTCCTTCCCTCTCTCATTCCTTCCTCTCTGTCTCCCCCTTCCTTTCTTCCTCCCTCACCCTTCCCCCTTGTTGCTGTTCTTCACTCATCAGCTCAAGGGCATCCACTTTCTGCATCTCCACCTCTTCTGACCCTCTGTTGTTTTTTCCTTAGGTGGTACCATGGGCATCTGTCAGGCCCTGCAGCTGAGTCACTTCTCCAGGCCAAAGCTACCCCTTGGACCTTTTTGGTGCGGGAGAGCCTCAGCAAACCTGGGGATTTTGTCTTGTCTGTCCTCACTGACCAGCCTAAACCTGGGTCTGATGCTCCGGCTGGGGCAACCGGTGCCTCTGGGGCCCGGCTCAAAGTCACACACGTCAAGATCAGGTGTGAGGTGAGCAGTGGGAGGGCAAAAGGAGAGGCAGAGGTCTGATGGATGTTACTGAAATGGCTGTCACAATTTCTCCTATTTCTTTCATGTGGCATGAGGAGATTCCAAGGAGAGAATGCAACTGACCTTAAATGAGATTGGAGGGCAATACATCACTGAGAGCACTGTGCCATGAACTCTGTGTTCCCAGGGCAAACTCTGACCTCCCTGCCAGAGGAAATGCTTTCCTAGATGGTGCAGGGTGGTGCCTATGGATCTGCACCCCAGCATTGCCTTTTTCCTGAGCATCATCAGCTTTGTCTGTGGGACAGGCTGAGAGAGGGGGGTTGTGCAGCTTGGAGAAAGCTCTGGGGAGATCTTACAGCACCTTCCAGTACCTAAAGGAGGCTCATGAGAAAGCTGGAGAGGGACTTTTTACAAGGGAATGGAATGTTAGAGCAAGGAGGAATGCCTTCAAACTGAAAGAGGGCAGGTTTAGATTGGATATTAGGGAAAAATAGTTTACTGTGAGGTTGGTGAGGCACTGGAGCAGGTTTCCCAGAGAAACTGTAGATGCCCCATTCCTGGAAGTGTTTGAAGCTAGGCTGGAGGGGGCTCTGGGCAACCTGGTCTAGTGGAAGGTGTCCCTGCCCGTGGCAGGGGCATTGGAAGTAGTTACCCTTTATGATACCTTCCAACCCAAACCATTCCATGATTCTGTTATGAATGTTATGAGTGAGACATTACACATTCTTCCTCTGTTTAGAATGGACGCTACACAGTTGGAGGTGCTGAAATGTTTGACAGCTTAGCAGATCTGGTGGAGCACTTCAAGAAGGTTGGAATTGAGGAGATGTCTGGATCCTTTGTGCACCTGAAGCAGGTAAGTCCAGTTTCCTGTTTTTTGGGGCCCTTTGGAGGGACTGATTTGCTGTTTGTTTCTGCTTTATGTCCCTTTCCTTCTTTTTTCCATGGTGCACAGAGGACACTTTGCTCTCCAGCAGCATCTCTCTCTCTCTCTCTCTCTCTCTCTCTCTCTCTCTGTCTCTCTCTCACACCTATTGTGTTTTCCCATCCCCAGCCCTACTATGCTACGAGGGTGAATGCTGCTGACATTGAGAACAGAGTGCAGGAACTGAACAAGAAGACAAGTCTGTCTGAGGAGACGTCCAAGGCTGGATTCTGGGAGGAATTTGATGTAAGAACCTGCTGGGGGATATTATTTGGTTTTTTTTGAATTCTGCATGCACCACCTCATTCTCCATCCTCTATTTCTTCCTGTACACAAATTTCGTGTGTGTCTTGTCAGTTTATTTCTGAAAGAAGTCTCTGTTTGGAACCTGTTCCCCTGAGGAGTGAGTCTCATCTTTAAATGAACTCAGTGAGGTAGAAATGTGCTTTTTTATGGTTGGGAGAATGAGTCACCAAGACAGTAAGGGCACAAACCTCGAACTCCTCAGGTCCAGGTTTGGTTTTCACTTCTCTGCTTCCCTGCAGCATGCCCATGTGTCATCAGAGCCACCACTGTGCCTCCTAGTGCCCACCTCCCCTGTCATACATTGTGACCTTGCCATGACAGTTCTTTCTTCTGCTCTCAGAGCCTGCAAAAACAGGAAGCCAAGCACCTGTTTGACCGTCATGAGGGCCAGAGACCTGAAAACAAGAGCAAGAACCGATACAAGAACATCTTGCCCTGTGAGTCTTGCTTCTCCACTATACAAAAAACCAAATGGGCACAGACAGGCAATGAAGAGCTGTCCAAGCCATCCCTTCCTCAGCCCACTCTGTCCTCCAGAGCAGGTTACGAGGTGTACGACACTGAGGATTTAGGAGCTGATGAGGGAGGTCGCAGCCTTTTCCTGTCTTTGAAGGAAGGAGGGAGGGTTGCATCAGACTCATTAGCTTCTGTGGTCCATCATAGAGGCAGAGAGATGGGAGGACGGAGTGAGATTGGTCTGAGCCCAGAGAGGGAGAGCTGAGGATACAGGGCATGCGCTGGGAGTCATGACTGAAGTGGCACGGGGCAGTGAGGCAGCTCTGTGTGGCTGTGCATGAAGTATCTCATTGCACTGTTCATTCTTTCTCTGCACTCGCAGTTGATCACTCCAGAGTCATCCTCCAGGGAAGGGACCCAAATATACCTGGATCTGACTACATCAATGCCAACTATGTCAAGGTGAGATTCTTGAAAGATGGCTGTGTGCCCAAAGCAGGGGAAGGCCTGCCTGCTCCTGCAGCCCTCCTGACCCTCCCCTGTCTGCACTCAGAACACCCTGATCAGCCCAGATGAGTGCACCAAGACCTACATCGCCAGCCAGGGCTGCCTGGATGCCACAGTCAATGACTTCTGGCAAATGGTGTGGCAGGAGAACACGCGCATTATTGTCATGACGACACGGGAGGTAGAAAAAGGCCGGGTAAGTAGCAGTCTGGAGGCGTCTCTTTTCCCTTTCAACCACTGCTCTGCTTTTTCTTTCTCCCCTGCCTTCTGCCCGTCCTCACGCTGCCCTCTCTGCCCACACAGAACAAATGTGTGCCTTACTGGCCGGAGCTGGGCAGCACGAAGGACTATGGTCCCTACCTTGTGGAGAACGCTGGGGAGCACGATGCGCTGGAGTACAAACTCCGGCACCTCTGTGTGTGCCCGAAGGACAATGTGAGTGTGTCTGACCAAGGGCTGCCATCCAACCCCTGGGTCTAACAGCCACCATACACCTAAACCTGGGAACTGCTGGGTGCTGTCATGAGGCTGCTGTTTTATCATTCTTGGGGCTGCTGTTCCCACCTCGTTTGGGCTGGAACCACACTGGTGCAATCACCAAGAAGTGTGCAGAAGACAGAGATTCTCTCTGGCTTCAGACCTACCCCTGGGGTGACCCACAGAGGCCAGGGTCAGGGCTGGGTTGCAGTTTTACCAGTGGGGTGCTTTGCTGTTCTCAGGGCAAGGCTATGCGTGAGATCTGGCACTACCAGTACCTGAGCTGGCCTGACCATGGTGTACCCAGTGAGCCAGGAGGAATCCTCAGCTTCCTCGACCAGATAAACCAGAAGCAAGAGAGCATCCCCAACGCAGGGCCTATTCTGGTACACTGCAGGTTTGTACAGAGGCTGGAGTTTGAAGCAGCCTCCATCCCTCATCTTCCCTATCTCACCCTTGTCTAGGGTGAGATACAGGAAGTCTGTCCTGCTGCTTCCAGCTGTACCCCAGGACTTGTGAGTGAAGCATATGCCAGTCCCAATATTTGCTTTTTTCCTTTTCGATGCCCTTAAACCAAACTCTCTACCTGTTGAACCCGTGACTCTTTTGTGGCATTGCTGAACAGCTGCTACAAGAGCCACATGCTTCCCCAGAAGCAGCTGCATTTTGTTTCACGATCTGTCTTGCTCTGACCTCTGCTTGTCCTCTCCTTTGCAGTGCTGGGATTGGCCGCACTGGGACTATCATCGTCATTGATATGATAGTGGAAACAATCTCCACCAAGGGTAAGAGGACCCCAAAGGGTCTCAAAGTGAACTGGACTCCTCAGTAGGGCTTTGCCCTTAAGTTCAGTTGCAAAGGGATGAAAACTATCAGGTATCAGTGGGAGAAGATCCTGCCATGGCCCTAAGAAGGTTGTTTTGCTGGATCTTCAGCCTTCCCTGAGCTTTGGCTCTTCCTCCAAGCCCAGACTTGAAAGATACTGAGCAGGGGGAGAGATAGGAGGTCCATACAGGAATAGAGAGTATGGAAGGAGGTGGAAACTTCTTGACTGTCCTCCACTGTGGCTGCTTTTGGTAGAGAACTGGGAGAGGGGGCTGTGAACACGTCCGTAAGCTTTTCTGGTGCTCCTTGCTAGGGCTGGACTGCGACATTGACATCCAGAAGACTATCCAGATGGTGAGGGCCCAGCGATCTGGGATGGTGCAGACAGAGGCCCAGTACAAGTTCATCTACTTGGCCATCTGCCAGTTCATAGAGGCAACCAAGAAAAAGCTGGAAGTTATCCAGGTGAGAGAAAAGGGGCTCTACTGCCCTGCTTGCCTAAGCCCTGCTTAGGTGCTGGCTCTGAGCCCAAGTGCTCTGTTTCACAAGCTTTAAGCTAACACTGGGACCTACACAAACTACAATGGTGCAGTAGGATCTGAGTCCCTGTTCCTGTCTTCTAAGACTTAAATTCAGGGGAAAAGTTCATTAGCAGCTCAAGTACCAATCCCTTCTGAACTGCTGGACAGCAGTAAGTTTCAATGCAGTTACCTCAACTATGTTCTGAATAACACCACCAAGCGCTGTTTTGTTACAAACTCAGTTTAGGACAAGCAAAGACTTTCCTTGCCTCTTCTTTCCTCTGTTTTTCACATCCCAGTTTTGCAGCTGCAAGATCTTTTCCTGCTCTTTGGTAAGTGGTGTCTTTTCTCTCTCCTTGTATCCTCGGGCAGCATCCTGTAGCTCCTGCTGTTTTAATATTCTTTAGCTGAAATTTGGCACTTTTAGGCCTTCTACTGCCTCCAGACATTTGTTGCCCCACTGTTGCCTCCTGTACAAGGCTGCATTTGCAGCTGCTGCTCACCTCTGGCAGTGGCAGACAGTGTGCTGAGCCCAGGCACTTCAGCAATCCACCAGCTTCCACTTGAGATTGTGGCACGAAGTGGGGTTTAACAGCCAGAACTCTTCCATGGTGCCTCAAATGCATCTCCCAGACCACACTCTTCTAAGCCTGTTTCTTCTCTCCTGCAGTCTCAGAAAGGCAAGCCAAACGAGAGTGAGTATGGGAACATTGCCTACCCTCCTGCAGTCAGGAATGCGCACGCCAAGGTTTCACGAAAACCCTCAAAGTAAGAGCTCACCTAAAGCAGAGACCCAGCTCTGCCTGCCTCTGGCAAGTCTGCCTACTGGCTTGGCTGGCTTTTTCCTCTTCCTCACTTTTCCCCTTGTTTTTCCCTGGTCTTACAGGCAGAAAGAGGAGTCAACAGTGTACGAGAACTTGGGGAAAAAGGAGGAGAAGGTGCGGAAACAGCGCTCCTCAGAGAAGAAGCTGAAAGGCTCACTGAAGAAAAAATAGTCATACATTGCAGGTAGCCCCACAGGGGTTTGAACCTGGGGTGCAGGACTGGAGCTCACATCCTGGCTGGCCTGTGTTGCATTCCTTGCTCTTGGGCTGGAACGAAGCCTTCCCCTTCTCTTCTGTGCCAGCTTTCAGTGCTGTGAACCAGAGCGCTTTCCAGCTCAGCTGACCGACTCCATGGTCCCTTGCCTGTGCAGGCGAGTAAAGTCTCTCGCTGCCCCCTCATCATCCATTCGCAGGAAAAGGTCACGCCCCTCCTTTCCTTGTTCCCTGAGCACTGGGGCCCAAACTTGCCTTTGTTGTGTCAGCTTCAGTGGAATTCTCAGGGAAGAGCTAAGGAAGGTCATCCGAGGAGCTGCATCTCTGCCCACTGCTGTGCGTTAGAGTTTAGCCTGTTAGTCCCTGAAGCCTCAGCTTTTCAAGTATGGAGGTTTCAGCTCAGCTCCTCTGCAATTCAACAGGAGACTTCCTCTTTCCTTAATACCAACCTTCTGCCCCTCTTATCCTTTTGCTATCTCATCCTTCACCTGGATGCTGTAAATATACCAGAATTTGATGTGGTGGCCATGTTTTCTTCTTCATTTGTAAATAAACTTGTATTTGTTTGACTACCAGGTCCCTAAAGCTTTTTTCTCTAATTTCTCTGAGTATTAGCTGTATTCCTGATTTCACCTGCAGCCCTGCAAATACTTGCAAGGATGGCTCCAGCCTAGTTTTCCTGACTTCCTGTTGCCTTCAAGCTTCTGAACAGAAGCTGTGATCAATTATGGTGGCTCCTTGCTGTGAGGCACAAGTGTTGGTGGTCATCAGGGAAGTCTGAGCACGGAAAGTCAAGGTGTGACAAACTCTGACGCAAATTTTGCACCCAAATTTTACTTGTGGGTTTTCAATACTTGAACTAAGCCACAGCTGCTCTGACCTTGTGCTGGTAACAGAGCCACTTGCAGCAGCAGCCTGGACCAAAGGCCTCCGGAGCACCCTTCCCACCAGGAGTTATACACAATACACTGCTTGCTGTCATTTGATATGGCAAGAAACTTGGTTGGAAGCATGTGGAAGACAGAAGACACTTTGTGAGCAGACCTTCTTTCCATGTGCCAGACTTTAGCTTCCCTTAGCATGTGAGTCCATGGGCCTGTGTGTGCATTTCCCACCTGGCTTTGCAATTCCATTGCCACTAGAGGAAGAAACAGGAAAGGGGCAGTGGGGAAAACAATGGGCAGAAGTAAAAATGGGTGGAGGGACATATACTGTGTTTGACCTCTGAACGATGCTGGATGCCCGCTCCTAAGCAATGGAGAAGGGGCTAAAGCCCTGGTCTAAGGAAACACCTACCCTGGCCTTGGACTCCTGGGTAGCTTCAAAGGACAGGATCCAATTGTCTCCCTTAAAAAGCTACCACAGCCTAAAGCAAGGCATATCAAGGGTTAGCTTAAACTCTACCTGAAGCTTGAAAATGAAGACGTCTTGTGGAACCAAGCTCAGGTTACTGAGAACCTCATTTGTGTTCAAATCCCTGAACTTAATGTGTCCATAATGTCCAGTCTACAGAAAATTTGGACTGAACAAGAACTTTCCTCATTGCACATCAAGAAATACAGCACTGACATAAGCAGTCTACTCTTCTTTACATAGGCTCTGTTACACACAAATACCTTGGGGTGACTATTTGAGAATGCATTTTCAAAGCTGGTTGAAAGAATTTGTGCTTCCTTGATGTTGCAAGTCAAAACAGGCGCGTGTTAGTTATGGCTCTAATTGCCAGTAAGTTTTAAACCAGGACTCCATAGATTATATCTGTTCCTTTAAACATCTTGCGCTCTGCTTCACCAGAGGAAGAAGTCCCTAAAGGCCTCTCTTCTTCACTGGAGAGCTCAAGTTGGAGCTGTTTGTAAAAAGAGATGGTTGGTTGTAAATAGACATGGTCTCGTGGGTGGCTGTCTTGACCATCATGATCATGAAATAGCTGAATTTAATATCCTGGTGATAAGAGAAAAACTGTAAGTAAAGCTAGGCCCCTGGACCTGAGGAGAGCAGACTTTAGGCTGCTCAGGGAAGCAGGTAGTAAGGTCCCCTGGGAATCTCCTTTTGAGGATAGTGGGGTACATAAAAGCTGCTCACTTTTAAGGGCCTCCTTTCAAGAGGAGCAGGCAATTACAACATGTCAGAAGTCTTGCCAGTGAGGCTGAGGGCTGGCTTGGCTGAGCAGGGATCTCCTTCTGCAACTTAGCAGAAAGTGTAGGGACTTTGGAAACAAGGACAGATTATGCAGGAGGACAGACATGCTCTTTGCCACTCTGGGGAAAAAATGCCCAAGCTCGAGTTGAAGCTGGCTGGTACCATGGTGGGTAACAAGAGGCATTTTTAAATATGTTAACAGGAGAAGGAAGACTAAAGGAAACACTGGTCTGTCACTGATGAGGTGGGTCCCCTCATCCCCGAAGAGTGATGAAGCAGAGACATTTAATGCTGCCTTTGCTTCTTTCTCCAACGCTGGTGATGGACCCTTGGGTGTCTGGAGCCCTGGGCTGGATGGCCATGGCTGGGGGAGTGATAAACTCCTGGCTGACTTTGAACTTGTATGGGATTTGCTGCTCCAACTGAATGCACTCAAGTCTACGGGGCCCAATAGGATTCCTCCCATGGTACTGAAGAGTTGGCCAATGTAACTGTGAGACCTCTCTCAGTTATTAACCAACAGCCTTGGCAATCTGTATAAGTTGACGTGGAAGCTGGCAAATGTTGTCCCAGTTTTCAAGAAGGGCAAGAAAGAAGACCTTGGTAATTACAGGTCAGTCAGTCTCACTCTGGTGCCTGGTAAAACTGTGGAGAAAATTAGCCTGGAAGGTATCAAGGAAAAGTCTTGAAAGACAACGCAGTCATTGATCAAAGTGCGCACGAGTTCTTGAAGGGAAAGTCATGCCTTACTAACTCAATAACCTTTCACAACAAGGTTACCCACCTAGTAGTCAAAGGGAAGGCAGATGTGGGTTTTTTTTGGTTTTGGCAAAGCTGTCACTAGTCTCACCATATCCCTCTGGACAGTGTTCAGTGTACAGCCAGACGTGTACACAATTTCATCCATATGAAATTTAACAAGAACAAAAGCCTGATTCTGCACCCGGAATGCTGTAATCCTGGATGCAAATGTTGACTGAAGGATGAGACTGGGGTGCAGCCCTGCAGAAAAGGCTCTGGGCATTTTGAGTGACAGCAGGCCCTGCTAGGTATGTTATGCTGGGGTGTACTAGGCACAGAATAGTTAACTGGCCAGAGAAGTGAGGGTGCCACTGCACTCACGTCCAGCCTCACCACCACTACTGTGTGCAGTTTCATGCTCCACAATACAGGGAGGACATAAAAATATTATAATATGTCCAAAGGAGGGCAACAAAGACAGCAAGGAAAGGTGTGACTTACAAGGAGCAGCTGAGGATACAAAGTTAGTCCAGCTTGGAGAAGACCAAGGGCTGACCTAATACCTCCTCATCAGGGGCAGCAGAGAGGGAGGTGCTGATCTCCTCTCTTTGGTGTCCAGCAACTGGACACAAGGGAATGGCTTAAAGCTGCATAGGGGGAAGTTCAGATTGGGTATCAAAAAAGTCTTCATTTACAGGGTGGCCAAGCTCCCCAGGGGAGCAGTCACACCCCCGAGTCTCTCTCTGTCCAAGACGTGTTTAGACAATGCTCTCACCCATGGTTTAACTTCTAGGTTGCCCTGGACTTGATCCTTTTGAGTCCCTTCCAACTCAAGATAGTGTATGATTTTATCACCCTGTGATACCTCCAAGTCCTAAATCTTAGTATGGGGCAGCCCAGAGAAACAGCAAAGAAACTACTCCTAAAGCACACAAGATCTTGCTGTTGAAACCCAAGCAAAGGAGAGTTTAGTCAGTGGAGGAAGATTTCTCCTCCTCTTTTTGGCCAGGAAAGCAGACAGGGGAAAAAGCTCAAAGGTGTAACAATGGAGGACACAGGACACAGTATAGAAATGCTTCTGTGACCCGGAAAAGCAGGTAAACCTACCCTCATCTGTAGCCCTTACAGGCAGCTAAGGAACCAGCCCTGGTCACCCACACAGCTCTACAAGCATCCAAACCTCCTTCTTCTTTCCCCACACTGTGATGATCTGCCGGTGACCACGAGTGTATTTCTTTCTTTTGTTCCTTTCCCTTCATCATCCTCATTCTATTTTCAACCAAATAAAATCTCTGTTCCACCTCCCACTACATAAAATAACCTCTTTTTTTTCCATGCACTAAGCACACTTAGACACAATATAAATTTGCTTGGTTTGGTTTTTTTTTAATTTTTACAAATATTTGAAAGCATCACTGAGCAGACAGTGACACAAGTAAGATATTCCAGCAGTAACAGGCACCCAATGAATGGCATTGTCCTGAATTCAGTCCCAGGTTCTCTTGGGATCAAGAGTGAAAGAGAAACAAACTTTACTACAAGAAAAAAGCCTGGTGCTGATGGCAGAAGAACTCCTTCACTTGGCCAAAAAAGAATTTGATTTCCTACACAAATCTAAATATTAATGAAGATTAGAGGCAAAGATCCACATGGGTTAATACCATTAAGCCCCTTTGCCCCCTCTCCCAGTTTAACTGGTAGGATGAGGAAGGAATGACAGCTGCCTAGAGGCAGAGCCCATTCCTGTAACTGAATCACCACAGATGGAGCAGGGGCATGGGGACCAAATCTGGCTACTGGATTAAAAACTTCATCGTGAGGACTAACAATACTAGTGGAGGGAGTTCAAAGATCCTCACTCTTATCTTCTGCTGGTCAGCGACGCTGGTTCTAGGAATCTTCAGCTTCTTTCATTTCTTCCCTTTGAGTAGGAGACTGTCACTGAAAGGGAGACAGAAGGGAGTCATCAGTGCAGAACACACAAAGCTGTACCAGCCCCCCAGTATGGATTCTGAGGTATGGGGTGTCACACTCAAAGGATCTGGACTTCCAAGTCCTTCCTATTAGGCAGGTTTTTTTGCCAAAGCCCCTTAAATCTTCTGGAACAAGTATGACAGAATCTGGTCAGAGGTGAGGAAGAGGGATGTTATAATCAAAGATCCCACAGAAAAGAAACCAGCTCTGGTTTCCCTTCTCAATTCTGAGAAATCTAGGCTTTTAGCAGCATCCTGTTAGTGCAGCTGGCACGGCCTTTTTCAGTAAACACTGGACAGATCAGGCAAAGCCACCAAACTCCTGACAGCTCTGAAAGCAGGACATGGAAAGCTTTTGGAGAGTAACAAAAGCATCTTGCCTAGAGATCATCAGCCGAAACCAACACAAATTCCCGTGATCATCTGCCTGCCTCCTTACAGCCCTGTTTGCCATAACCACAGGACGCCCTGTACACGTGGCAGATCAGAGAACGCTCCACTGTTACTCCTGCCTTTCCCATGCAAGGCTCCTTATGAGGCACACATGGAGCCCCAATTACTGCATACTCCATGTCTATGTTTGTGTGGTCCCTGCAAGGAAAGCTTTGAGTTTCACATCACAAATGGGAATTGAGGTGGAGATTGGAATAAATTTGCTGGGGCCAAAACGGCCCAGTCCAGAAACATCCCTGGCACCAGGAAACAGCAACACCCTGGTTCCAGTACTAACAAGAGGATCAAAATACACAGTGCCTTACCTTCCTCTGTGTCAGCAGATGCAGCAAGGGGGGGAGGGTGAGAAAGAAAAAAAAACAAGAGTAAATTCATTAGATTTAACAAAAATCTCCATTTCTACAGTAGGAGAGGCTGCTCCCTACTTGGCTGTATCCTCTGGTATCAGGCTCCTCTCAGAAAAAGATCCTGAGAGACCTCCAGAAAGGGGAGCAGCTTCCCAGGTAGGGTACAGACAAACTGAGGCACCCAGCCCCTTTACCTGGTGAAGCCCTCATCTTGCAGGTTCAGTACCAAGTTATCTGCTGTGAGATACACACGGTTTTGTGAGGCAGCAATCTGAAAAAGAAATCCATTACAGACATGGCATCAAGGACTAAAAATGCACATGGAGGAATAGCACTAGGAACCTACCTCCCCCTCCAGATACAAACTCTTGTTTCCTTCACCTAAGATCTCAGTTAAATCAATGCAATTCCCCAAAACAACTCTGTAACTTTCTGACTTCCCATCCCAGAGCCATCAGACTTTTAAAAGAAGTGCTCATTCTGTCTCTGTGTCACAAAGACCTTTGATCCCACATTTATCTGTCCCCCTTTCTCAGCTGCAGGTAACCAGAAGCTTTTGGCGGCTGCAGCTGAGGGTGGGTGATGGAATCTGATGTGGATCTGGCCTTGTCATATGAAGGGCATGAACTCTGAGCCTCACATCTAATTGCAGATCCTTGCTAAGTCTTAAGCTCTACTTGAGCAGAGAAGGGCTGGGCAGGAACAAAGATCAGGACAGGGCAGATCACATTCGCCTTAAATTCATCATGTGGCCACTGGGCTGGGGGGACAGCACAAGGACTGCAAAAGGACAAAGGGAATTCTGTGCCCCAGTGCTCACCGTTTTTGAGATGTTCTGAGCAGCTCGGATCTTACGTAGCTTGATGTAGCCTGGATTCCTGCTGAGAGCTTCCCCGAGGTACAAGGGAACAAAAGTTAAGGAAAATCTTGCAAACAGAAGCTGCTTACCCTCAAGGAATTCTTCCTAAGCCATATTAGAGAACATCTTAGTGGGTAAAAAGCAATCTCTATCCCAGCAACGTGGGCCTTTGTGTAGGCATGTTTTTACCTGCCCAAATGAAGAACATTATGGATTACGGCCACACACAGCCAAGAAAAGTTAAACTTTACAACAAGGAGTGCCGGCCCACGGCCTTCTCTGCTCTGACCTGTAACCTCAGACGAACCTCGCTCCAGCCAGCTGGAGAAGGGGGGGAATAAAGAACAGTGACCTACTTGAAGCTATCATCCGATCGCAGTCTCCTAAGCATGAGCCCAATGTGACAGACTCTCAGGACTGTCAAGCTCACAAGCCACATCCCACAAAATCTCCCAAAGCAGGATATCATCTTGGCAGCTGTCGCTTCCCCCTCGGCCTGAACTATCTTCTGCTTCTGCTCCTGCTTGGCCTTCTCCACCAGGAACTGGGCGCGCTGTGCCTCCTGCTGGGCTGCAGGGAAAACGGACACAGGCATTGGAACCACATTGTGTCTTCCATCAGAACCTGAGAGCTGAGGCCCGGGGGCTCTGCTTCCCAAACAACCGGTAACATTCTGGGACAACATCCAAGTCCAAAACGTATCTGAGAGCACTTTACCTTTTCTTGAGTAAAACCCACAGCACCCAGACCCTCCACACGTAACCCCCACAGTGAGTGACAGAGTCCCAGTCTGAAGAGGAACCTTAGTCTTGGGAACTCAGTCCCTCTCTTAGCTGTGGCTTTCTAGTAACACTTGTAAAATAAACCTGTTCAGCTCTGTTACTAAGGAGGCTTAGAGATTTGTAACCCTGTACCTGTACTGATACAGTGACACAGCAGTGACACACTAGCCCAAATTCCGCTTCCTTGTTTAATAGTTCAGTGAAAAGGCAAAGGCAATCCACCCTTTTCGGGCACCAATGGAACTCACCCACTTGCTTAGCCTCCACAGCTGCTGTGTATTCACGACTGAAACTAAGCTCTGTGATAGCCACATCATCCAGGATGAGGCTGAAATCCTTGGCTCTCTCTGTCAGTTCTCGCCTAATGAGCAGAGACACCTGAAACACAAACACAGCAACCAGAGTAGTACCAAGCACGGGGTGTTCCTCACTTCCTGTGCGCTCCACAAGTGAAGCACAACTGCTCTTCACAGTGTCAGGAAAGACATTCCCTAACCCGAGCTCCAAACCATGGACATCAACACCATCTCTGAGTAACATATCCACAGCCACAAAGAGCATTTTCAAAACTCTATTACAGCTCATTTGTAGTTACTTAACCGTTCTATGCAAGCAACCCTGTGAAAGTGAAAAACCTTGAAAACGTCTTTTGCTTTCGCATCCTACCACATCTAGTTCCACAGCTGCCAGTTTTGGCAATAAGCATTTCCTTCTCCACCTTGGATTTGCCACTGTTCGCAGGCTGTGCTTTCATAACTGTATTCCAACACAGAAAAAGAAATGACCACACCATTTTTTTTTAAGCCGTATCACCTCTCTTAATTACAGTCGCTACTTGTCTAGTGTAGCTACTCCACTTTTTTTGGCTGCTTTGGGTGGGTGTTGCTGCTAGATACTTTGATTTATTCTACATTCACTTGCCAGGACCTCTTCCAGGCAGGCTGACAAGTCCTGCACCAAATATTGACTCAAACAGAAACTATTGCTACAGTATCACATGCTTGGCCAGTCGAGCATTTGCTTTTACTTTCACTGCAGCTGTTTCTGAGCAGAACTCTAAATAGTGACAGAAACCTTTGCTGTGTGAACTGCGAGAGCACAACTACAAGAAGTCACTTAATTTTTTTCTTACTATCAATCCTTTCAATACACTTCATAATAACAAGCACTGGATAGACCCACAACAAGAAGACAAATGAAATTCAGTTTGTTCAAAATTTCAGAAATCAAAGAACGATTCTTATCTGAGATCACAGATGCTTAAGAGCCTTTGCTTCCAATACAGCTGAAACCCTCACAAATACTCTTTGCTGTCACATCCTCTCCATGCATTCTCCTTCTACATGAAGACTAATAAATCCCTCCAGTGCACTCCATGTGGATGAGCACAAAACCCTGAAGCCCCTGACCAGGAAGATACAGATCATTTCTCATAACAAAACCCGGACACTCAGTTCTACTCTTTGCTTCTTTTGTCATGGATCAGAAACTAGTTAAGAGATGCTTTGTATTTCATCTCACAACTTTTCCTCTTTGGCACCCTCCTGGTCCTGCAGGACCTCTTCTAAAACCTTTTGAAAAAAGAGCAGCACCTCCTCTCTGCGCCAGCTGTAGGTGATGAGAGAACTCTCAGAATCCCTGGCAATCAAACTATTACAAAACAAACTTTCACAAACAGGCGTTTTTAAGCTAGATATTTCTACAACTTTTCAACACTCGCCCAGATGACACCCTAAGCCTTTTCTAATCAGTGCCTGCAGGGAGGGTACCAAAACAACTGAGCCAGGCTCTTCTCAGTGATGCCAAACAACAGGACAAGAGAAAATGGGCAGAAACTGGAATGCAGGAAGTTCCACCTGAACATAGGAAAGAACTTCTTCACTGTACGGGTGACCGAGCACTGGGACAGATTGCCCAGAGAAGTTGTGGAGTCTCCCGCACTGGAGACATTCAAGAACCATCTGGATGCAATCCTGCACCATGTGCTCCGGAATGACTCTGCTTGATCAGGGAGGCTGGACCTGATGACCCACTGCGGTCCCTTCCAACCTGACCCATTCTGTGATTGTAAACATAAGTATCTGCTACCCTTCTGTAGCATCCCTCACTGACAGGTTAGTGCTTCCTTAACTGATCATTCCCATTGTTTTTCAGATCTTTCAGAACAGTTTAATTTGCTCTAACAGCTGTTCTCAGACCCGTATTTTTAAAGCCAGTTCCACTGACACCTGTGGACCACAAAGCAAACCAGTTCTGCCTCCCCCAGTGTTACATCTTGGTGCAGTTTTGCACTCTGTGTACCAACGGACCCAGTTTTCTCCTCAGAAGCTGCCAATACAGTATTTGTACCTGTACTGGAACCAAACTGCACATAGGACACGCTTTCCATGTGGATGCACAGTTACCCTTCCTTTATCTGTCACGACGTTCTCCCCCACCCGCAGTCCTGCAGTTTCTCTGCACCCTGAGCCAAGCCCGCCCCGGCAGGGCTCACCTGGGCTCTCTGCGTGATGAGCTGCGAGGCGTTGAACTTGGCCACGACGCTCTTGAGCACCTCGTTGACGATGGAGGGCAGGACGCGCTCCTCGTAGTCCAGCCCCAGGCGCTGGTACATGCTGGGCAGCTCGGCCGCGTTGGGCCGCGTCAGAACGCGCAGGGAGATGTTCACCATCTGCAGGTCTGCGCGACAGGGAGGGGTCAGGGGGCTGCGGGGGAGCTGCAGAGGGGCGCTTCAGCGGGAGCTGTAGCGGTGGGACAAGGAGTAACAGGCACCAACCGGGAGAAGGGACATTTTGGTTGGGAATTAGGAACAAATCCTTTACGGTGACGGCAGTGGAGCACAGGAACACGTTGCCCAGGGAAGCTGTGGATGCCCCAGCCCTGCAGGTGTTCAAGACCGGGCTGGACAGCGCTTTGAGCAACCCGGTCTAGTGAAAGGTGTCACTACCCGCGGCACGAAAGGGGGACTAAACGATCTTTGGGCTCTATTCCAAACCCTTAACATTCCATAACTGTATGAGGACCGCCAGAACCACGGCCGAATTCCTGTCCCGTGCCTCCCACCTCGTGGCCCCTTTCTCTCACCTTTGGAACCAGTGGGGGAGGAGATTTTCCGCGGCCGCGCTCGGATGTCGTAGATGATGGGATACTGGAACCAGGGGATCCTGCGGGGGGCGGAGGCGCGTTAGGGGCGAGGGCCCCTGCCGGGCCAGGGGGGCCGGGCGGGGGCCGGGGGGTGCCGGGCCCTACCTGAAGTGCAGCCCCTCGGCCAGGATAGTGTCCTGCTGCACGCCGCCGATACGGTTGAAGAAGATGGCGCGCTGGCCGCCCTCCACTGCGGGGAGAGAGCAGAGGCTCGGTCAGCGCGGCCAGCGGGCACGAAGGCTCCCAGGGGCTAGGGGGGGACTCCACTCACCAATGAAGACGGACTCTCGCACGCCGTAGGCCAGGGCGCCGGCGCCCAGCAGCAGCTTCACGGCGGTGCCGACGCCGCGGGGCCCGGTCGGCAGCCGCCCCGCCAGGTCCTTCAGGTTCTGCGCCATGGCCGCCCCGCCGCCACCCCCGCCGGGAAGGACACCGGAAGGAGCGACCGCCGTGGCACTCCGGCGGGAAACCGCGGAGCCGGGAGCGCCCCCCGCTGCCCCTTCCCACCCCCAGCACTCGCCTTCCGGAGCGGCGGCCGCGGTGCTCCGGAAGCGAGGCCGGCCGGGG
>VZTF01002718.1:87623-106066 GCA_013397755.1 Cnemophilus loriae | reverse complement strand
GGCCGCGGTGCGCCGGAAGCGAGTCCGGCCGGAGCCAGATAGAGAGCGCGCCCCGGCGCCATCTTGGGTGGCCGCGGCGGGAAAGGCGGGGCCGGGGCGGGGCCGGCGGGGCCGCGTGACAAAATGGCGGCGCCCAGGCGGGCACGTGGGGACGCGCAGGAGGAGGAAGATGAAGGGCGCTCGCTGGAGGCCAAGCGGCCCCGCGGGCAGCGGCGGCTCCTGGTTGTGCTGGAGGGGGCGAGTCTGGAGACCGTGAAGGTGCGGGCTGCCGGGAGGGTAGAGGTCGAGGTGGGTCCGGTCGTGCCGCGGGTACCCTCGCTCCCCCCTGACCTGTCCGTGCTTTGGCCGTAGGTGGGGAAGACGTTCGAGCTGCTCAACTGCGACAAACACAAGGCAATGCTGCTGCGGAACGGCCGAGATCCCGGGGAGGTGCGGCCTGACATCACCCACCAGGTACCCGCTGGGTCCGGCGGCGCCTGTGGCGGCCTGGGCTGCTCGGGGCGATCGTCCCTCGGGTCTGGGGGTCCGCTTGTGCCTCTGGAGCCCGGGGGCGAGTTTGGCCTCCCCCACTATGCTCGTGTCTTTTAGGTTAGGTCGCTATTTGGGTCTGGGCTTGATTTCTTAGCATTATAGCATTAGATCCCGTAGTCGGGTGAGCTTTCAGCCTCAACACCGGTCCCTTCTGCATTTGTGGGGGCTAACCCTTAATTTTCCCGAGAATTCTCTCTCTTGTGCCTTTCTATCTCCACTACCTGTGTTCTTCAATTTCAGAGTCTCCTGATGCTCATGGACAGCCCCCTGAATCGGGCTGGTCTCCTGCAGGTTTATATCCATACCAAGAAGAATGTTCTAATTGAAGTCAATCCCCAAACCAGAATCCCAAGAACTTTTGATCGATTCTGTGGTCTTATGGGTAAGTGATTCCAACTTTATACCAGCTATAGAATAATGCAGGAGGGTGATCAGGACTGGAGGAACTTTGAGAAAAGTCAAAAACTGGCACCAACCTTAAAATGTGAAAGGGGGAAAAGAGCAGAGAAGTGAAAGCATCTTTCTGTGATGTTCCAGGGTGCATAACCCAGGCGTGTGTTCCTCAGCACGGTGAGCAGTGCCTGAAAGAGGTTGTGCTGTCAGCAAAATAACTTTTTCCAGACTGTGATGGGAATTCTACAGGTGGACTTTTTCTGTATCTCAGCTCAGGCAAAGCATGGGATTCCTCCAGCAAATTAACACACAGCTTAAGTGATTTTTTTCTTGTTTTCTCTTTGCCAGTTCAGCTGCTGCATAAGCTCAGCGTTAGAGCAGCTGATGGGCCTCAGAAACTGCTGAAGGTAAATATTCTGTAACTGTTTGTGGCTAATGTTGCAACCTTCTGACAGGGATATAGGATGGATTTTTTTTGGGGGGGGAGGAGGTGGTTTTTTTGGTTGGGGGTCCTGGTTGTGGGTGTGGTTGCTATTCTATTCCATCACATCATCTCTGGGGGTCCTGGTTTCAGAGGGGCTCTCCCACATCCTGCCTGGCTAGCATGTGCTATAGGAGCTGCTGCTGTAGGAAAGAAACCCCCAACACACCTGTCCTTGGACCTGAGGGATCTGTTTCCTCAGGTGAGCCTGACTGCTATGCCTGGGCATTGACGCTTTTCGGGTACAGCTTTTACAATGGCAGAAAGAGGGGGAAATGAAGACGTGATTAACTTGAACGGCTTCTGCAGACACAGAGGGAAAGACTGGATAAACCACAGGGACAAAGGGTTTATCATGATACCAGATTCCTCAGATGAAGAACTGCCCTTGTTGCTGGAAATGCGAGAAAAGCAGCAGCCTGAGGAAGGTGATGGTGATGTCATCTTGGCAGAGAATGCTTGGCCCTAGCCAGTGCATCTGCCCGAGGACACGGGTCAGCAGGCAGGGAGAGGCAAGGAGCAGCCTTTCCAGCCTTTTCCATACAGGGCTCTCACGAACCTGGCTCGAGAAACATGCCAGAACAAGGAGCTGCTGGGCTGGAGCAGCACTGTGCTGCTCCTCAGACAGCAGCAAGATTCCTAGATGCAAAGAAGAACTAATCATCAAGAACTGATCAGGACTTAAATGTGTTTTGTAATGTTCTTCTGGAAAATCCAGATTCCCCAAAGAAGGAAAGGAAGGTGGTTTTAAATCCCAGGAGCAGCCTGCTTGCTAGCCAAGATGAGACAAAGGTGCCTAAAGGGGACTACAGGCCTTCTATGTCCTCCTTCCGTGCCTGTTTCAAGAGCATCTTCCGGATACACACCGAGACTGGCAACGTCTGGACACACCTGCTGGCATTTGTTCCGTCTCTCTGCCTGGGGATACTGACCATGCTGTGGCCCAGTGTGTACTTCATGGCTCCTTTGCAGGAGAAAGGGGTGTTTGGGATGCTCTCCCTGAGAGCAGTGCTGTGCCTCAGCTTCTCCTGGCTATTCCAAACTGCCCGCTGTCGCTTGGAGAAGGTCTCGTGGACTTTTTCGATTTTGGATTATTCAGGAATCGCACTGCTGGTCATGGGGAGCTCTGCTACTCGTTGTACTGCTCCCCACAGCCAAGACTCATCTACCTCTGCATTACCTGTATCCTGGGCATATCTGCCATCACTGAGCCTCAAGCAAAGGCCAACCCATCTGGGACTGGTTTTGCTCAAGGACCTGGGTGTGCTTGGTGGGTAAGGCAGGGGGATAGGGAAACAGGATGTGTACCTCAAGGGGATTTGATTTTTGGGTGAGGATAGTCTGTGACGTTGAACTGTGTGTGTAATGTTGGTTGTGGAATGACACTACCACTGTATTTTGTAAATACCATGGACAAAGAGGAGGACTGCTCCAGATGCACCAGTCACGAGCTCCTGATGCAGCCTGCAACCAGCTGATGAATTTTTCGTTTGTTTGCTGTCTTTAGCAAACAATGGATCTGGCTGTGTGTCAGGGTCTGTTACCTCTCCACCCCTATTAACTCTCTGCTTTCTTTAGGTGATTAAAAATCCAGTCAGCGACCACCTGCCCGTGGGCTGTATGAAGATCGGTACCTCTTTTGCAGCGTCACAGGTGTCGGATCTGCGCCAGCTGGTTCCTGCAGCGGAGCCAGTTGTCATTGTGGTGGGAGCTTTTGCCCATGGGTCGGTAAGTGTGTCTGTCCCTTATCTGGGGTTCTAAAAAGGTTTCAGTCTTGTTCTGAGCATGCAGGTTCTATCTGCCCTTTTTTTGGTTTGGTTTCCCCCTCACCCAGCCTCTTGTTTTTCCCTGTAGGCTTGTCTAAAAAAGGGCTAAAACTGCAACACTTGGGACTATTCTCTCTCCTGAAGGAGGGCATTAGTGAAGGCTAGCAGTTTCTCCGCTGGAGAAATACTGTGCCTCTGCAGTTGTTAGGGTTGGAAGGGATCTCTGGAGATCATCCAGTCCAACCCCCTGCCAAGAGAGGGTCACCTGGAGCAGATGACACAGGAACATGTCCAGGTGGATTTAGAATGTCTCCAGAGAGGCACCAGTGCTCTGCCATCCTCATCATAAAGAAGTTCTTCCTCCTGTTGAAGTGGAACTTCCTGTGGTTTAGTTGATGGCCACTGCTCCTTGCCGTGTTGCTGGGCACCAGTGAAGAGTCTGGCACCATTCTCTTGGCACCCACCCTTGAGATATTTATGTGCATTAATGAGATCCCCTCTCAGTCTTCTCTTCCCTAGACGAAACAGGCCCTGCAGTCTCTCCTCATAAGAGAGAGAAGGTTCGGTGTCCTAATCATCATTCCAGCCTCTGCTGGACCCTCTCCAGTGGCTCCTTGTCTTTCTTGTACTAATGGAAATGGGGCTCAGTGAAAACCTTTTGCAACTCGGTTATTTTTTTTTTTACTATTTTTCCCCACCGTATCTCCCAGGTCAATGTTGACTATACAGAAAAGATGGTCTCCATCAGCAACTATCCCCTCTCTGCTGCCCTGACATGTGCTAAAATTACTACTGCCTTTGAGGAAGTGTGGGGAGTAGTATGAGCTTCTGCTGCTACTGCTGTCATGATGGACTTGTATACAGTGACTTCACATTCTGGAAAGGCTCTTTAACTTGAGTGTGGACCTGGTGCAACTTTGGGCTCCTGGAAAAGACTTCAACTTCGCCCTTGTAGCTTCTGAAGCAATGAGACTTTAAACGGACTGCCCCGTCGACCCTTTTTCCTCCTATTAAAGATACCTTTTTTGATTAAAAAGTGCTTATGAATTTTACTTTCTCATTTTTCATATGTGGGCAGGCTGGATCCCCTTATAGCAGGGACTTGGCCCAAATTTGTCACAGAACTGGAATTCTTAGCTGTGCCCTGCTCACCCTGGTGTCACTCGGTCCTGTAGAGTCTCCTTGCTGGTGGCATGTGACAGTTCACACTCCCACACCGAGGCACCCAAGAGGAAAGGAGCTGAAGCCGATCTTAAAAAGACCAGGAGCAATTTTTATCTTAGATGACAAACGTAGAAAAGTCAGAAGGTGGCTCCAATCCAACGCAGCACCTGCCGTGAGTGTGGTACAATCATCTGGTATCAGCGGAGAGACGAGTGCCGGCCGCAGGGCGGCAGAGATAAGGCAACAGACAGAAGGTGGAGGGTCTCAAGGAGGCTCGCTCGGATCCCCTCCTTTTGGGTCTCTGACCCTGTGCTTTCTCCTTCCCCCTCCTTGCGTTGAAAAAAAGTCATACTTCAACACAGCAAACTTGGCAGGTGATGCTTTGCTTCCGGAGTGTGAAATCAACTCCTACGAATGCACAGGTGGTACAATCTGAAAAACAGAGGAGCCCTGTATTTGCTTTGGTTGATTTGATGTTTGCCTATCACCTTGGGCTGCAGCATGGCTGCCCCACTTCACCTCCTGGTCTCTACCTCCTACAGCCTTACCTTTTGGCTGTTACTCTTCTCTTTTTAGCTTTTCTTTTCGTGGCACAATTAATCTGCGAATGTAAGGCAACACCAGCAGTAAGGTGAAGAACAACACATGGCCGAAGAAATAAATAGACCTGTACACCTGTAAAGAGAAAGGCAGGGTTAGGGATCAGCAACCAGCTTTAAGCCAAGAACACAGCGGAGGGGATGGGGGGAACAGCGTTGACCATGTGGGGTCATCTGTTTGTGGCTACTAAATACCTTCATCCATTTGTCCCAGGTGAAAAGGCAAAATGGCACCAGGGAGTAACCCATAAACATCCAGTGATTAGTCTGCTGCAGCACGTAGAAGATGGGCCGCAGGACAGTGATGGAGGCCAAAGTGCTTAGGAGAGGACTGTCCCGAACAAGATTTATGACCTAATTTAAAGAAAAAAAACCAGAATTCTCAACAGTTGGATGTCCTGTAGCTATATATACAGGCACTGGGGCCAAAGTTCTCTATCCAGCTGTGTAAAATGTGTTTTAGTAAGCAGCTAGTCTAAAAAAGTAGCTATATACTCTGTCCTGGCCAAAGTTTTAATTAAGAAAATACATTTTAATAAGGAATATTGTTCTCTCAGTACTGGGAGATTAACAGAGGCATTCAGCTCATGTGCTTGTCCTCCAGTCTTTCCAGCTGCCAGGCACTTCAGCTGCCCTCTGCTCATATGCCAAGTTTTCCACTTTCCTCCCTGTCAGCTTCTGCAATATATTTATAGTTTGCCCACGCAGAAGGCAGCAACCTACTGAACTCTTGAGAACAAAACCCTGCCATGCTTGAAAACCAATTCCAAAGCGAGCAGCTATTTTTCGTATTTAATTCAAGTAAAGCCTTCAGCGTGGCAGTTTCCAGACTCAGGGGGAGAGGCTAACACAGGCCCCCCGTGTTCTGGTAAGTCAGACAAAGCGCACCTGTCTTTCCACGATGACTATAAGCAACTCCATCTGAAAGCACACCAGGTAGCCAGAGTGCAGCCCGTGCCAAATGGCCAGGAAGAACAGGGCCAGTGCCTGTGACAGCAGTTTGTTGCCCAGGAACTTCAGGCGCTTGAAGATGTAGCTAGAGCAGAAAAGAAACAAAGTGCTCCCAGGTTATTGACTGGCCTCCCCTGGCCGTGTCAGGGATGCAGGGCCCAGGGGATGCCTTTGCAGGCCCTGTGGTGACAGGGACAGCATGACCAGGCCAAAACCTACATCAGAACAGTCTTAAAGAAATCCCAGCTGTAAGGGGGAGCAGGGGGCCATTACATACAGTTTAGCTGTACGTCTCAGCAAGTGCTGAACCAGAACCCATCTGAGTTTGGCATGGGGAGCACCAAGAGCCATGATGCAGGAAGCTGCTGTCAGAGCAGCTCTATGGCTGGCTGAGCAGGCAGGCAGCCCCAAGGGCTCACTATAGTCTCATTCTAGTCTCTGCTGCCACCAACTGCTTGCCTTTATTAATGAACTGCCCTTCCAGGTGAATTAAAAGATCTCTTTAACCCAGTAACCCAATAACCTGTTTCTAAGGGCACAGCAGCAAAACATGGAAGAAGGTGCACAAACTGAAAACTGGCAGATCCTTCCTGTAATGCTCCTGGCTCAGGAGTCCTCATAGGGTCTTGGTTCTGCTGACAGAACAGAACTGACACATTATGGAAGGAGAATTTTGTCCTGCTCACCGGGCCACCCAAGCATTGGTGTTGATGTTGAAAGACGCAATAGTCCCTGTGAACAAAGGCGTTGTCTCATACAGCCAGACCTTCATGTTGGCACAGGCATTCCACAGAGTCTTTCCATTCTGGTCTTTCCCATTGTACCCCAGACCAACAAGGATGCAGACACCTTCCTATCAAAAAATGCACAAGAAAGATAAGACAAAAATATTGCCCTTTTTTTTGCTGGAGAAGCAGAGCTGAGGAAGTGCTGACTCTCACTGTGTTGAGAGCATCACTAGAGATGGAGCAAATGGATTAAAAACTGCCTTTTAGTTAGCTAGCCTTTGCTAAGTTAGAGCAAGCTGAACTGACCTGCACTGATCTCCAGATATTTGGATTTCTTCCATTTAGTGCTAAGTCCAAGAGGCTTGGACCTTTATTCATTTGTCTTTTGCTTCTGGAACGACATCTAGACTCACCGTAACAAGCCAGCAAGTTACATATTTGTAGAGTATCATTTTGCCCCAGATCAATATGTAACCACAACGGAACCAGAAGGGCTTCGCCTGCAGAGATAAGAGTGAAACAGAATAAAAATAAAACCTGGAGTTGAGTGGCCAAAATGACACAAGGTGAATGGGATCTCATCACTGTCTTTTGTTTTAATCTGATGTATGTGTTAAGACATATGGACTGGGGTGCCAGGCTTATGCAAACTTACACATCATTCTCATTCCTTTGGTAATACTTGGCTGTACTGAAAGAGGTAGAGTTTGGGAAGACTCTGGGATTAGCATAATCACTGTGGAATTTACACAGAAATTCTTGCTGATAATCTGCCAGTAGAAATGATTTGTTAGGAGTTTTCCAAGAACCTCAAAGATTCTGGTAAGCCTTACAAGTTACTACAGTGAAGTTCTTTGCACGTAATGGTTAAATGGAAGGTCATTAAAAGGTCATAATATACATATGTTAGGTTTCCAAAACCAACAGTAGCACTTAAGATCAATTATCTATTTATAAAATTTTCATTTGTTTCAGTTCTGCTTGACACATTCCTGTTCTGCATCAGATGGAATCCACAGGACAGGCAGTAAAGCCAAATCAGCTTTGGAAAAGCTTATCTCACTAGGTGCCGACTTATTTTTAAATTGAGGCAAAAATAAAAAAAGAAACAATATAGTAATTCCACCCTTGCAGATCCAGAGCCCCCCCAGAGAAGTAGAATTCTCCCACACCCCACAAAGCCAAGTGAATACGTACCATATAGTCGTCTGAGGTGAGGTATTCATCAGAGATGTACAGGCTTGACAAAGTGTAGGTTACTAGAAACAAGAGACCCAGGCTCAGGCGCTTGAGAGCAGGCACGAAACTGAGAAAGAAAAATACAAAGGTCAAAGAAATGCCTTGGAAAGAGACCATCAAACTCATAGTTTTAAAAACAGAGGTGGAGAGGAAGAGGTAGAGGAGACAGCGACAGGGAGTAACCACATTCCACTGCAGCAGCTGCCTCCATTTGGAAGCTGGGATGCAAACATCACCAGGTTGGAACCGAGTCTGTATTAAAGATGTCAAATGGTTGTTGATGTTCATGCCCTGGAACAATGCTGGGACATAAAGCAGAGTTACGAGCAGCTTTTGAAAGACTGCCTTGTCTCATAAATCACCTCTGGTCACAGCACTTCTATGTCCAGGTAAGAAGGCAGTCTGCTGCAGGGAACGTGGAGGATTCAGCATTCTAGGATTGTAGGAAGGGGAGAAGCCAAGCAGCTTTGTATTACCTATTGGGTCTCTGGCCTGGAACATCAGTCATCTCACCCCTTGCCAGTTTCTGATAGTCTGTCATGGAGAACTGAGGCCCAACCATGAAGGCACCATAGAAATAGGAGAATCCTGAGACCTCCAGCAAGGTGGGAACTCCTCGGACAGCAAATCGCTGCTGCTCAGGGGTCAGGAACTCCTGCACCAAAGGGAGTGGCATTAACATCATCCCAGGGGTTTCATACTAGTTCTGGATGTTATGTCCTCAGCCTGCCTCCTTACTGGTCTCAGTTCTTACTCTCCATGGACATGGAACTTTACACTTTGTACTTCATGTCCATTCCTCTCCCCAGCCCTCTCTATCCCCACCCCCTCTAAACAGCAACAAGATCCAGTGCTTGAGACCAGTTGCACAGATCTCTATTCCCAAATAAGCTCCAAACATGGAGGGGATCTACTAACTTGCATCCCTGGCAGCAGAGTAGGCATAGCAGAAGCCCTGTATCTGACCTATTCCAGTCCCTGACTGCAATTTCATGTACTCTCCCAAGACCTTATCGTGCTACAATTCCTACTTCTTGATGCACAAATTGTCTTTAAATACTTGAAGCTTCAGCTTGGGGAGTTTCAGCTTGACCTCATTTTCCTGCAGTCGGCAGTGATTCCACGGGTGCTACAGACTTGGTCAGGCGTCAAACAGGATATGGGGAATGCAGGTGCTTGAAGCAGGATTGAGAGACTAGCATGTGTAGTGCCCTCTCCCACACACTGCACTGTGCAACTTCTCTGCTCCATCTGCTCTAAAACCAGGGTCCTAACAAATGGTGAAGGGCAACCATTAACAAGGACATGGTAAGACTGATCAAAGGAAAGGAAGATGGGAACTGAGATCCAGTACTGATGGTCTGCAAGTTAAAGGTACACTACCCACAAGACACAGAGCATCAGGGATTGGGAATCTAAAGCAAAAGATTTGGGGGAAGGAGATGGTGGGGAATTCGGAAGAGGGCAGAGTAATATTCTGACATAACTGAAATTACTTCTGTCCATCTCTAAGCACCGCTGTCTCTGTTCCAAATTATTTTGTTCCACTCTGGAATTCAGTGCCCTCAAACCCTCACAGAGGCTCCCCTCTCAGCTGTGGCTTTTACCTAACAATGCAGCTTGCTAACTCACATCCTTTGAACTTGATTTTCTGATCTCTAGCTCACTGGGACAGCATGGAATGACAGAGAAATGGTGTGTAACTCACCGGATCTTTTCCTCCATCATAGTAATCGATGGCCAGACCTAGAGGTGAGAAACAGTGACTTGAAGCCCTGGGATGGGTACAGCTTGCAGAGTGCAAGAGAGAGAAGAGAGGTGTCACTCACCAATCAACTTCAGTGTCAAGACACAATGTGGCATTGTCCACTTGATGTCATAATGCTCTGTGGCGGTGAAGTAATATCCAGCCATAAGGTATGTCTGAAAGAAACCATTGTTTGGGTTATTCAAACTAATTCCTCCAGCTGGTTTTGATCTGCCTCCACTTTTCCACCCACAGTTGCTACTGAAGTGCAAAACTGAACAGAGGCCTCCCTTCTACAAACGCAGGGAGTAGGAAAGAGGGTTTACCATCTGAAAGAGGAACGTGGTGGCAACGGCAGTGATTGTGCGACCCATTAGTCTCAGTATGAGGAACTGGAGTAGGACACATATCAGGGAATGAAAAAACTGCATCCCTGTGGGCAGGAAAAGGAAAGAGAGCGATAACAAATAGAAATTACATTTATGGGTGAATCCTTCCAAATCGCAGCCTGCCCTGGGCCAGGCAGCTCTCTCTTCTCAAGCTCATCTTACCAAAATTGAAGTAGGCAATTGAGAGTCCCGTGAACACATTGTAGAGATGAATGAGGTAGGCCTCCTTCTGGAAGAGGAAATAGCGCTGGAACAAGGCAAAAGGATATCCTGAGGAGAGAAAAAAACCAAAAAGGAAGAGTTGTAAATAAGTTTAGACAAGTATTTGTCATGAACCAAACTATAGCCTTCTTGAACATGTCCTTAGGAACATGTACTTTTACATGATACATTATCAACACAGGCCATGGTGTTAATTCCTGATACTGCCTTTGCATCTTGGGAGACAGACTCCAGATGAATTACTCTGTACAGAGGAAAACAGTTTAACAGGAACATTATTATAGCAAAACTGACATTGAAGTGCAAAAAATTACAGGATTACAGTTTCTGGCCTCATTCAATATATGAGATGGATAATGCTGAAATACATGAATCAGACTTTCGCCTGTGATTCATTTCCAAATTTTGTGACAAATACAATGAACATGGTAAGAAGTTAGATCAAAAAAAAAAGGGGGGGGGAGAGAGAGAAACTTTACGGTTAACGCCATTACAATGTCTGAAAAAACTCAGTCCTACTCCCACCTCAATGAGTTCCTTCAGCTTTAATTTCAGAGCTCCTCAGGTGACCTCCAGTACGATACTCTTGCTTTTCTAACTCTGCAACTTCGGATTTGCATCTGATTTGTGAACTACTGGGTACACAAAGCTGTAACTAAAATCCACTGATACTACGCATGTGGTATTTTTGGAAAAAAAAAATCAGTCAGAAGCATTTCATATGAAGCAGCTAAGGAAAGTGGAAGGGGTTTCTTTCCTTGCATTTTCTGCGAGGCAACTCCTAGTCTAAGTTAGGAATGCCTCCACATTATTCATCTGTGGCTCAAGTGAGAAGCAAACATTTGTGAAGCACTCTGGTAGTGCAGTGAGAAGCGTCACACAGAACACCACGATTCAATTAAATTCTGTTGTCTAGGTGAGTTTCACAAAGCATGCAGTAAACATTGCCACATATTAGACAGTAAATATAGTATGTCTTAATACGCAGTGGCACAGGAAGCGTTGCAATTAGCGTTTCTAAAGGCATGTGCACAAGGTGCTGAACTGCGATACCAGAAGCCACTTTAATTCTGGCATTTTGTAACTTTATTGCTCCACTTTGCAAGCCTGTGTATTCTCTTACCCTGCTTAAAAAAGGGGGAAATTCATCACATACCACAATACTGGCATCCACACTACTTATCATCCTAGCTGAAATCAGGAGCAGTGGATGGAGCTCTGCTGCCTGCACTAATGGAGTAGTAGTAGCAGGAGGTGGTCATGTTTTATATGGAGCAGTAATAAAAGGTGATGAAATGCACATTCTGCCGAGAAGTGTATGATGGATGGAAGGCTTCCAAGAAGCAAGGCCAAGTCTAGTCACTACTGTGAGAGGAAATGAGAAACTCTGTCACGTTATGTAAAATACATGTCTGGCAGTCTGGCAGTGCTAACAGGCTGGAGCCATTTTAAGGCCCTCTTCGTCCCCGCAAATCCCTTGGGAGGGAGCCCTGGAGTTGGGGACTTATGGGCTCCTTTCTAGATTCTAGAGGGCACCATGTTCTACTGCGTCCAGGTGTGTACCTGCTGCCTCCTGAGACCGAGCTGCTGCTCCCCATTTCCTCAGCCTCCTGCCACTCCTCTTTCGGTTTTCCCTGCCTCCTTGTTGCTGTTCCTTCCTCCTTTTGTGTCCCACGCCGGTTTCCACGCCACAGGCTGCTTTCTGGCCAGCCCCACATACCATGGCCCTCCACTCCCAGAGCCTGGCAACCTCCCTCCTGCACATCCAGCCTGCTCTCCCCTTCCAAAGCAGCGGCTCCAAACTCCCCTACAAAATGCCTTACCCAAGCCATCCCTCTCCCTTCCCGCTCTTCCGTGCTTTTTACACAGCGCACTTCTGTCCCATTCCCCTCCACTGCTGCCCTGAACACCAGCTGAGGGGGAAAGAGGGAACTGGCAAAGAGAGTTCATCACATGGGCTCTCTGGGGATACAGGAGTAACTCAAAGAATTAGAGCAATTCACATGATTTAAAAAAAAAAAAAAAAAAAGTAGTACTTTCTACTGGCTTTTTACTCAGAAACATACAAATGGGGATTCTTTGTTCATGAGCCAATCTTGTTGGTGGAGTTTAATAAACATAGAAAGAACTGGCTTTGAGAAATGGAAAGTGGTAAAAGCTATGAAGTTTTTACTATCAGATTAGATCAAAAGTTAAAAAGCTGAGGTTTACTGCGGGAAAATGTTTCCCCCTTACACATGCAAAGCACAATTTATTGCCGTTCATCAACGTGCATGGTTTTAAACCTACATTTTAAAGGGTCTCCCACTCTCTCAAAAATCACTAATATTTTGCAAAACAGTCAGTTTCTATCAATTTTTTTCCCTGTAGCCATTTCTATAGACATAATTAAAGCATGACTGAATACTATAGTGTAACTAGTGTTCCTACTCTTTCAGAGACCTGTCTCACTTGTCTGCCGTGCTCCTTTTTAGCTCTACACAGAAGATCATGTCATGGTTTGGGTAATGCTTCTCTGAAGGAAAAAGAATTATGAACCCTTGCAAACAGAGAGCTATTAATACACACTGCATCTATGTTTTTAGAACCACAAACTTAAAGCCTGGTCTCGCACTACGTGGCTGCTGTTCCAGTTCAAAAGTCACAACATCAGCCTAAATTCTTCTGATATCCAGAGTAACTCGTTAGTACTCTGGACTGCAATTTACCTACAGTTTTGCTGCATGGGATAATTTTCTCAGTTTTACAACTGGGCCAGTTGCACGCTGCAGATACAAACTTTGACTCCCAAATGGCAGTGGATACCGAGTAGCAATGGTCACTCGGATGTGGCCTGTGCCCTTTTGAACTCTCATAAACTATCTATTAAATAACAAACTATTTCTACTGATAACAGCACCAGTACTCCTGCCCCACTACCGTGTCCCTGAAGCAGCCTGAATTAGCGCGGCAGCTTTTGGAGTTATGGTTGCCTTCTGGCAAGCTGGATGGCACCTTTGGATATGCCAGCGGCAGGACGCTGCGCTGCTTTGCTTCTGCCATTCAGAGCAACAGGACAAGAGTCCCTGCTCCGTGCTGCCAAGAGGCTCTGCCCAGCAGCTCCCACTCTGCCAAACTCCTCTTTCACGGCTCCCTAAGCAGAGTGGACCGAGGTGGGAAAGCGGCTGTAATACTCCTGGAGAAAACAGCAGGGAAGCCCTGATCCAAAGTCGTTCTTCCCTACGCACCACGGAGCTGAAAAACAGCCTGCACGCAGAGCTGGGTTTTGCCTCTAGACAGGCTTTCTATAGAACGGAATTAGCAATTGAGATTATTTTTATTTTTTTCCTTCACAGGAACAAGAGGATGGTCTCTGCTTACAAGAACCACTGCGATGGAAGAAAAGGACAAGCTCAGCTTCTTGGCCACAGCCATTTGGGAGAGTAATGGGCCACTGCACAAAGCCCAGGTTGTTCACAGATACAAGAATCTAATTAAACAAAAGAAGTTAAATCATCAAGAAGGTGGGTCAGGCAGGAGAAAAGTTCTACTAATCCCAACCAAAAATAATGCTGTCAAGTTTGCCATCTTCTGGACTGGGTGATTAAGATGCCTCTCTTTTTCCAGAGATAAAGCTGCAAATAAGAACACCAGAAACATTCTTTTCATCTCTGCTCCCTTTATTTCCCCTTTTATATGCACTAGCTCTGTTTCATCTTCAAGCCAGTACCTCTATGTTTCCTCTTCTCCCTTTTGCTGAGCAGTTAACTCCTCCTTAACATCAAGCAGGGCAATTGTCTCCATTTTTTAATAAGAATGCTAAAACTAAAAGGAAGGGGACAACAGAGAAAAAATGTGTTAAAATATCAGCCCTACCTAATACTTTGACTTCAAAGTTATTCCTTTCTGTTTCTAACACTGCAAAAGTGCCACACCTTGTTTAACACTGGGTGCATAAACATGAGTATTTTAATTCAGCTCAAGTGTTTACTTTGAAAGTCCACTTATGGTGCTTTAGTTTGCATAACAGAACTGTCTCAAAGCATGTGAACAGGGCTCTCTTCACACGAAACTGAACTGAAAACACACTCCAGTCAATGGGTGCTCAGTGTGTATGACCTGACTGAAGCAAATCCAAAGTAAATGCTCAAAACCCACAGACAAGTCTGCTCCTACTGCACCATTTTTCTTGCTAATGTAGACACAGGCAGTGTGCAGCATTACTCAACTCCCTCTATTTTTTTTATTATTTAAGGAGTAAGATGTATTTGAAGTTAGGAGTTTAAACACGGCAGCACACGAGTGCTCTGTGACAGGGCTGGTTTTATGACAGGACAGTGCTGCCTCTTAAAACTTTTCCCATCTCTTGCCCATCAGAATCAGTTCCTCACAGGCCCTGCAGTAAGGTTCTTGCTTGGCTGACCAGCTGGGAACTTGATTTGGGATAAGCCAGCAGCTTTGGGTGACCACAGGAAGAATTTCACTGAGCCTAAAAATCTTCAGGATGCAGGGAGCACGAAGCAGAGTGTGTAAAAAAATTGATGAGAGGCAGAAGACGAGGACATAAGACAGCTTGCGAGTGAACCAATAGGTTTCTGGCACCCACTGAGTAAGAATGTGTTACTTTCTGCAGGTCCCTGCTATGTCTGTGGATGAGGGAACACTTTCCCAATGCTTTTCCTGGCAGGTCTGGGCAAACCAGCAGGGTCATTTCTGGCTCAGGGCTATAAACAGCATGTTGGCCCCCCTCCATATTATGCAGGTAGCTCGCAAGGCACTGTGTAATATTATGGTCAGATAAATAGCTTTAATTCTTCGGGATTGTACAGCCCATGCAAGAAACATGAGCAACATAAAGTATTAAATACACAGAGCCGTAAGGCCTCCTGTATCCTGGCTTATGCTTTGAGCAGTGACAGCAGGAAAGAAATCTGTCTCCTCTCATGTGAGGACAGGAGCAACAGCAGAGAAACCCTGTTACCTCCTTCACACCACCGGAACAGCTCCAGTGGGGGCACTGGGCCCTGGACCTACTGAAGAATTCAAGCTAGAGTTCACCTCTCGAAGACATTCTCATATGACTGACAGACATTAGTGTACTGACATACCACAGTTTTTATAGCAGCAGGGTCCAGAACTGTGCTTCAGGTATTCCTGCTGTTGATACTGCTGCCAAATTGCAGACTAATTTCCTCAAAGGTTGTCTATGCAAGTTTTTACGTAGGGGAAGTCTGCAGTAAGTTTTTCATCTCGTACAATACGGGTAAGGGACTCCATTCTAGCTGTATTCTCTGCTTCAAAATTGCAGCACATATAAACCTGTCTCTGATTTAAATACAAAGCTGTGACTAAAATCCCCATAATTTTCTCAGCAAGGTGCCATTACTTGTTCACTGAAACAACGTGGTGCTCTTTAGGACTACTCCAGTTTTAGTTCTTGGATGTTCTTCCTTCCTCCTTTCTCATTCTCTTGTTCTCTCCTGTATTTAATTTTTTTTCAGTCATGTCAGAATGCCAACAGTTTTAAACGACCTTTTTGGTTATTTCAGATCATTACTAAGTGAACACTTATTCTGAATCAAGAGAGTAAATTCAGACTATTTTTTCAACAATAATTCAGCTTTCTTCAGAAATTAATGTAAGAAGTCAAAAAGTCCGTTGTGATTCTTCCTCTTTTTCAGAAGACTATTTTTATCAGTTTGTGGTGATCTTCTGAAAGTGAAGCCCTAGAAACTGTTGTCACAGTAAAATTGCATGGTGTTGATGGGAAACTGCATCAGAGGAAGAAACAAGCAACAACTTTTTAGTCCATCTTTGGAACCGTGCTTCACCCTCATGGCTTTGTTCTGAAATAATTCAGCAGTATTAGCTGCAGCCAACAAAAATAGTTTTCTTCCTGAATCTATGTAAACACCTGAAATGGAGGAAGTGAAGGAAAAGCCATACTTTGTCTGTCTTAATGCCACTTCCAGCTTTTAGAAATGCCTTTCATTTATACCCCATGCCATCCTATGAAGTGGTCATCAGCACTAGTTGCTTTACCAATGAGCTTAAAAGGATTGTAAACTAAGCTGCAATTAAATGAACATTTCTTTGTGCTGGGCTAAGGAACTCCTCTCACTCTCCTCTCATGTTGCTCTGCAGTAGTGTTTGGCCCTTCCTTTTAAAGTAATGGTATAATGCTTTACCACCCATCCATTAAGCAGGAGAGCTGGAGTCAGTCCCCTCTGCCGGAGTGGTTCAACCTACATGACCCGCAAGAGTGCCAAACTGCAGGCAAGGCTGTTTTGCATGCCCTGAAGCCTTCTGTCTGAAGTTATGCCTTCCACTGCATGTAATTAAAAGATACTGAGCTAGGGAGGAAGGACAGGGAAATGTGCAGCTCCAGCCTCCTGGTTTGGTATATCCATTTGAGGTATGCAGGGGAGAGATGTGAGTGGTTTTCTAGACCCTGATCCCCAGAATTTTAATACAAATTCTAAAGGTCCATTGAGACTATGCAAAACAGAGAGTGGCCTACCCAGGGAAGGGACACTGTGGCGTCTCAGTGGCTTATTGTCATCACTGCACATGGAACATTTGTAACAGCCTACAGCAATCTCATGCTTCCTTAATCTACTGACTGCAGCAGGCAGCTCTTATCATCATTAGGACAATAATTATCTGCTGTTCGTTTCAAAGAAGTGGTGCTGTTCACCCATAAGGCACTGAGCAGGAAACACCCTTCCAATGTCGTTTCCCAACTTACTGCTAGCAAGAAGCAACTCAGAGAGTATGATCAAGGTGCATTCTGCAGAGCCACCTCTCTGCTCTAAGTGTCTGCCTCCACACACGCTTTCTAGGACCTTTTCTGCATCAGCACTTGTTAGACTGGTCCCTTGGTTAATTTGAGTGACTAACTTCGTAGCAAACTATCTGCTTTTTCTGGTTTAGGTTTCTGCCAAGCAAGTAAATTCAATCAGATTGCAATTAAAGGACCAGAGAGAGATGTGGGAGAAAGGAAAGCAGGACTTTTCCCATTCAGCAGTGGGGAGCTGCTAGACTAATTAATGCTGACTTGTGTGCATGTCCTGTATGTTTCCTATTACTTCATTTTTTTCTTTATAGAAGTTTGGTTTAACTAACTTCTACACTGAGTTCAAAATGACAGACAGTTCAGTCTCCTGTATCTACCCTTCACAGGAAGAATATTTTGAAGAGCTTGATCTCACACATGATAAACTAAATCAGGCAGAAATAAGTCTAGTGCAAACCACGGTTATGAAGTGACACAGTTTTTCTTGCTTGCATTTCCCTTAAAAATATTATACTTCTAGTTAGCCAAAGCAACTTTATTTTGACAGATGACACAGTAGTGGCTGTATCACTTCAAATATACTTTCAGGTTCAGAGGAAAGCTTGTATTTCCTTTCTGCTAGGTGACTACACTACCAAATGCTTTCACAACCCAAAGTTTCCCTGAGCATCTGCAGAGATTCACGCAGATAGAATGTATACATACACTTGAATTAATGTTTTGGGAGCTACAACCTCCCCCTCAATTGCCAGCCCACATCACAACTCCAGCCCTGCCTTAACCATTTCGCATGGAACTCAAGCATCTCATGTTTACATAAGCGCAGGCACCGTGTGTTTTGCAACACGCTTCGCGCTACAGGTGGAGCGCAGGACATCACCCCAGTTCTCCTGGCACTGAGCTGGAAGGTTTCGCTCACCCTACCTGGTAGTGCCCGTGATGACACGCCACCCCCTCACAGTGCCACCACTGCCGCAGACATGGGTGATGTCCCCGAGCAGTGACGTGCCCGCACTCGGACGGGGCAACACGTGAGGGGCTGCGGAGATTCCCGAGCGGACACCCCTCCGGACACACACGCTCACGGGGCATTGGATGCACACGCATCACCGGGCACTCACGGGACAATCGCAAACAAAGTTCTTGTGCCCGGGACACGGACCCAAATCGGGGTCATTCGCAGGCACCCCGGGCTTCTCCTCGACCCGCTTCCACAGGCGGCCTGCCAGGACCGCACCCCTGCCTCCTGCGGGGAAACCGAGCGTGCTCGCCCTCTGCACCGGGACGGCCGGGGCTCCCCCCGGGCAGCTGCTGCGGGGCACTGCCCGAGCTGCCCGGGCGGTGCCGGTGGCGGCGGGATCTCGCCCGCCGGCTCGGAGCGCACACGTGGCCTGGCGCGGCGGCGCTGGCACAGGTGCGGCTCCGCGTCGGCGAGGCGATGCCCGGCTCCGGCCCCCC
>VZTF01002718.1:57736-87152 GCA_013397755.1 Cnemophilus loriae | reverse complement strand
GGAGGGCGGGCGCGCGGGCGGCGCCTGGGCCGCGCTGTGGGGCCTCGGCCAAGGTCTGGGTCCGGGTCCGGGTCTAGCTGTAATTCCGAGTCTGGCTCTGAGTCTAGCTCTGCTTCTTGGGTCTGGCTCTGGCTCCTGGATGTTGGCTGTGGCTTTGGCCTTGACCTCAGTCGTGGCCTCGGCCACAGTCCAGTCCCTGGTCTTGGCCTCAGCTTCGACCTCAGCTTCAGCTCAGGGCGCTGCTTGAGCTTCCCCAGCACTGCCAGGTCCCACTGCCCCAGTGGCTCCCAAAGGACAGAACCCCGGTGCTCTGCTCATGTGGCCCAATGGGATCTGCTTCCCGTACTGGCATTACGGCAGCACCTGTGCTTTGCCCTGCGCCTGCAGCACCCAACTCAGTGTGCCACAGCGGCAGGCACGGTGTCAGTGGTGCCCAGTGACAGGGCGAGGAGCAGTGGCCATAAACTAAACCACGAGAAGTTCCACCTCCACGAGGAAGAACTGCTTTACATTGAGGGTGGCAGAGCGCTGAACAGGCTGTCCAGGGAGGTGGTGGAGTCTCCCTCTCTGGAGACATTCAAAACCCACGTGGATGCATTCCTGTGTCACCAGCTCTAGGTGACCCTGTCTTGGCAGGGGGGTCAGACTGGATGACTAGAGGTTCCTTCCAATGCTAACAACTCTGGGATTCTGTGACTCTAGTCACTCAGCACCTGGGCCCACACAGACTCCTCATAACTCAGCTGCTGGATGGCCTTCTCTTAGGTGTGACCCTTCATGCAGCTGTCCATGAATGCACCCCAAGTTCTCCTCAGCTGAAGTTTCAGGTGCAATGGATGTGATCCTCTTCCCTTGTTTGTGTTACCATTTTCCTGCTGGATCACTTGGTTGGACAAACTCAGCTGAAGAGGCAAACACAGGCTCTCACAAAGGTTCACGTAAAAAGGGGTCTCTGGAGTTCTCTGATCCAAACTGCAGCTCACAAGCAGGACTCAAGTCTGGAGCCATTTGCTCAGGGCATTGCCTGGGTAACTGCTGTACATTTTCACGGTTGAAGAGCTCCCAGCCTTCCTGGGCTCCTGAACCAGTGCTGAATCATCCTCTTTTATCCTGCTCCATGCTCCTTATCACCACCCTTTAGTTAGCAGCACCAACACCTATTAGATTCCATTTCTTGTCAAATCTGACTGGGAGAGGGACTGACTGGCAGCATGGCCACATAGACCTCACTTACGTAGGAGACCAGGCTAAAGACCTTGCCTCTCCTCGCCCTTCTCTTTTCCAGGCTAAATAAATCCAGATTCCTCAGTATCAAAGCTCTAATCACCTACCCACTGGGCCCTTTCCAGTTGGTTCACACCTCTCTTGTGCTGAGGAATAAGGAAGTGTGTGAAGAAGGGGAGATCCTGGCCTTCTCTGCCAAAAGTCCCCTGAAGGCAGTGTAAGGTGCAGAGTGGCAGGCCAACGTGTATAGCAAGGGTTTTAAAAGCCTCCTGGGTAGCTGACTCCATCAGGTTAGACTTCACAAACAGGTTACTGTGTTTGTCCACCCTAACTAGTGGACAAATTTGCCAAGTTTTTTGCAAAGTACAAGGACTGGCTTTCTAAGGAATATCTGCCTTCCATTTCCACGTTCAGTTATGTGTTTGTGGTGTTTAGGCCATGTTCCTAAGTAAATCAGTTCTACATGAGCATGACAACTGTCTGCCCCTCCTCAAGTCACGTTTGACAAGAAATGATCTACTTAATTCTGTAATTTACTGTTGTCAGAGAAGAGTTTCAGAAGCAGCATCTGTTCCTGAGATTGCCTAACAATTTCCATTGCAAGATTGTTTCCAGTTGCTTTAAATGTTGCTATATTTGACCTGTTTACATTAAATGGTAGATAGCCACTTGGAGTCATAACACGGTAGCTCTGAGAGTAGGTTTTGAGACTCAGATCATGATGAGTGCACCACTACTTTTCAGTAGTATTATTATTTTAATAATCAGGACAGTGTTATTCTTGAGACGAGGGGAGGTAGCCAAAAATCTTGATTTACGGTCCTTTAGATATACCATGATTTCATCACATTACATGGGTATTAATGTGAAACTTGAGGTTCACACGAGCTCTGTGTGGTAAGATGGGAATGCAGCTGCTGAAGCTTCTGCAAATCCAGTTCCACTGACTGTGTTCCAGTGGCTCATGCAGCTTTCCCATACACCACAGCTGCACAAGACCACAGATGCTTCTTCAGGAGCTCCTGCTGGACTTTCCTTCCAGGACCATTTCTTGTATGCTGAGGAACTGAAACAGGAATGTTGTGCCCTGCCTTGCCAGTGCCTCTTCTCCCAAGCAGGCATAGGAGCCTATCCTGATTGAAATGGCCATGGAAGAGGAGCTGGCTGCTTGGGGCAAGGTGACTATCTGGGCAGTGGGCTTAGGGCTGAACACTGATGGGGAGGAGGAAGATACTGGAAAAGCCAGAGTCAGAATAAAATTAAACATGACAGAAATCTGCTGCTGTCAATAACCATGTCAAGGGAAAAGCACAGAGAGGGTGGGGAGAGAAATAACCATTAGCAAGAGATAGAGTATAGAGGGAGAAAGGAGATTCTTTGGAATAACAGGCAGGGAAAGACATGAAAATAAGTTTTCATTAGAAGGATGAATAGGTGACCTTGGAGCCAGTGGGGAAAAAGGCCAGGAATGGGTGAATGACAAACGAGAGAGGCAGAGAAACTGGGATGTGGTGGATGTTGGAGGTGAGAAGGGAATAGTATGCTTGAAATCATGTCACCTTTTCAGTGTGAAGATTACTGAACAAATAAATCAGAATCATTAGGGCTGGAAAAAGCCTTTAAGAACATCGAGTCCAACAATTAACCCAGCACTGCCAGGCCCACTGTTAAACCATGTCCCTCAGCACCACATCTACACATTTTCTGAACACTTCCAGCGATGGTGATCCCACCATTTCCCTGGGCAGCCTGTTCCAATGCTCGACCACTCTTTCGGAGAAGAAATTTCTCCTAATATCCATGCTGAACCTTGGCAGCTTGAGGCTGTCTCCTCTTGTCCTGTGCGATGTCAAACCCCGTTTCTCAGGCACCGCCGGCTCCGTTCCCCCACCCTCGCTCCACGAAGAGAGGGAGCTGCAGTTCATGGCCCTGGTCGCGGCGGGTGGGCTCGGACCCTCCGTGCCGGGGCCAGGAGGTGTCACCCGGGGCGGGTCAGGCATGTCACCCCCCGACATCCATTCTAGGGCCGGGCGGGGCACTCCCGGCGCCGGACTCCACGAAGCCCGCCGGTCTCTGCTGCCTCCTCTCGGTGCCGCCGAGCCGAGACTGCGGTCCGGGAGAACCGGCGGGTTTTCCTGCCGCGGGAATGTCGCCACGGCAGTTCACAGTCAAGTGGTTTAGAGGCTGAGAGAACTAGGGTTGCCCAGCCTGAAGAAGAAAAGAGTCCTTCCTCATCAGAGCACTTTCCAGTGCCTAAAGGGGCTACAAGAGAGCTGAAGAGGGACTTCTTACAAGGGCAGGTAGTGATAGGACAGGGTGGGGATGGCCTTGACCTGAAGAACAGTAAGTTTAGAATGGATATTAGGAGAAAATTCTTTACAGTGAGGGCGGTAAGGCACTGGCACAGGTTGCCCAGAGAAGCTGCGGATGCCCCATCCCTGGAAGTGTTCAAGGACAGGTTGGATGGGGCTCTGAGCCCTGCTGCAGTCCAGTGGAAGATGTCCCTGCCTATATCAAGGGGCTTGGAAGTAGATGACCTGTAAGGTCCTCTCCAACCCAAACCATTCCATGGTTCAGTGAAAGCAAGCCCGAGTATTTAGGAATATTTTACTGTAATGGATGAAACACCCAGGGGTATAGGGAAAGGAAGTCAGAAGGCAGCAGGCATCTATCTCAGTGCGTGGTACAGTGCACTGAGCACAGTGTTCCCAAGTCCCAGGTTTTACTGGGAGATGGTGGAAGCTTTGCAATGAGACTTGGTGATGGAGGGAATAAAAGAGATGAACGGACTCTGGCGAAAATCCCCCTGGTACTGTTTGCAGAGGCGGAAATCAGCGAATTGTATTGAACAATTCTGAGCCAGAACACACCTGCACTGACAGGTTTTCCTGGGGTTTATCAAAGGCTCCCAGTTTAATGACTGGCAACAAAACTGGCCTGGGTCACAAGAGGGAGGTGGGAAGTGCAGTGTGCAAGAAACCCGCAGAACCCTCTTATTGGCAGAATGGGAAACAGGCAAATTACTGCCAAGGTCTGAGGATATTTTACTTCTTACTTCTCTATCCTTGATTCCCTGCTACTTATATTCCCTCAGTTCAGTTAGTTAATGTTGCTTTCTCTTTTGATGTTTATGCCCTTTTTTTTTTAATGCACTGACTCAGTGTTTCCAGATGGAGATGTGTGTGGCTTTTATTAGGAGCTTGGGAAAAGCTTTTTTTTCCCCCAACTTCCTGGGAAAAGACAAGCCAGTCAAGCCTGTTTTAAATGGTAATTTTTATGAAACCTGGAACACTACTGTGCTTCATAACATCTGGCAGAAATGTTACAGCTACACAACTCTGAGTCATTTTAAGAAAAGAGTTGTCTTATGCAACTTGGGAAAAGTAGTATGTGGTCATGTAACTTAGGAATTTAAAAGAATGTGTGTGCCTCTGAGCAGAATTATATTGCATTGGTGAATTTAATGTTATTACTTATTAACCTTAATGGCATGATCTTGCCTCTTTTAAATTGTTATCTGACATAGTTGCAGTGAATTGTGAAATATATTACCTAACTGTTTCATCTTAAGAGTTGAAAAAACAATACAGATTTAAGAAAATGCAGTCAAATGTTGTATTTGTATTCAGTGTAAATATATATCAGTATTACCGGTCTTCTGCATAAATAGTTATCATTATGCAGATATGTGACCAGATAAAATGCAGCTACTTCTTTATTTAGCTATCTTCAGCAATCTTTTTCTTAATTAATAGAAATTAATTGATTATTAATAAATTTTTCCTAATTAATTTCCAAAGAATTATTAATATTCATACACATATTCATCTACCACTGCTACAGATGAATTGAGTCAGGTTTATAAGAAAATATAGAATTCCCTTGCAATAAAATGACATGCATAATATATCAGTTCACACATTTTGTTTCCACCATGCCCATTTTCAAATGTGATTGTGGCTTGAAGAGTCACTGACAGGGTTTTTACGTTGCACAACTGAGAGAAGAAAACATCTCCCTGTGATTTATTGTGTATCTTTCATCACTGTTTTCCCAGCTCTCAAAATTACAGTTCGAGACATCAAGCTATGCTCCCAAGAGACATCAGAAGTGAGATGACACTCTGTTTTCTTTCTCTTTCTATTCTCATTTTGACAAAGAAAACGGACTAGGCATGTTCTTCAAGCAAAGCCTTTATCCTGACTACAATGAAGTCAGTTATGCTTCATCTGGAGGTGTTTCTCTCCCCTGACAATATAAAGGACTCTTTCAGATGGGCTTTGCTAATGCATTTTGTCTATGGCCTGTCGAAACTTGCAGCACTTCTTTTCCTGTCTAAAACAAGCTCTGGAGTGTGCTGTGCTGGCTGTAAAGGGTAGAGGCTGTAATGGAGTTTTACGTTTTCATTTATAGTCCAGTCCCAGTGCAGCTGGTTTGTGAGGAGGAGGGGGTTTCTAGAGTATTAGTGACAGATATTTTAGCTTGTGTTTTGGTCTTGGCTTGTGGGCACTGGCTGGGCTAAGGGTCCTGTCTGGTGTAAGTCTTTGAACTCCTTTCTGCAAGGATTTTAGATGTAACTTGCTGCAGGGCTAAGTCTGATGAACACAAACATGATGAACATCCTCTTTCTGACATGAAGATCGCTCGGTAAATGAAAATGTAGTTATGTGTTCCTAGTCCTAAATGTGTCCCCATACCAAACCCAGCAAAACCATGAACTCCTGCTGGTAGCCTCAGAGAGGCACAACATTGAATAGGCCACTATTTTTTCTTTTATTTTTCCCCTAAAAAAGGGTCTCTGAAGCATCCAATGAGGAGCAGTAGCAGCAGCCCTGCGGCCTTCAGGTTGCAGTAAGACTGAACTTCACCAACGTGATCTCTGTCCATGATGATCATACAGGGTTTTCTAGCAGAAGCATTGGACTCTCCCTTTTCTACATGCTTTGGATGTTGTTCCCAACTTTTAAAAGGGAGGGGAAAGAAGAGGAGAGGGAAGGCAGCTGAAAACTCTATTCCCCTCCCTTTTCCCCAAAGTCATCTGATTTCCCGAAAGTACAACCAGACCTCTGCTCTCCTCACAGCAACTTCAGCCAACAGCATTGTGCAACTTTGGGAATTCCTCTTCCTGCTGAGAGCTTTCAAAGCCAGTATCTCACGCTAGAGGGAAGGCTGGGAAGCCACATCCCACAGATAGAGGGTGCTGCGATATTGCAAATTAGAGCTCTCCTCCCCAGACCTCAGCTTTGGGTGCGTTTGGAGGAGGGTGTGCACAGGAAGAAAAAAGAGAGAAAGAAAAGGGAAGAGAGAAGAAAACCAGGCGTGAGCTATGGAGAGAAGGTAAATATTGCAGGCACTAGAAATGAGAAAGGAGGATATTCCCCAGTGTCGTTGTCTGACAGCTAGAAGAGTCAAGACAAGCTGCCTCCCAACCCCAGGGTCTTAGTGTGATTTTTGAGGTGCTGGGAAGAATGGATTGGGTACCTGTGGGGGATTTGTTCTCTGTCTTAATTTGCTGTGCACCAGCATGGTGTCTGGATTCACTGATGGCCATAAGGGGAGAGTGTGAGTACTGGTGAGTACCAAGACAGAGATTTTGTCTGTATGGATCTCAGCCTTCCTTCTTGATGCTTGGGTTTGCTCTGTGCAGGAAGGGACAGAGATGTAAACTTGCTTTTCAGGCAAAACCTTGACCTAGTCTCCCCAAGGTGGGGTTTCAGGGTCTTTAACCTGCTTAGTAGACATGCAGACGCACAGGCAACATTAACCAATCGTTTTTTTTGTCCCAGAGTGTAACTCCAAAGTCCAGTTCCTGAAGGTTTTCAGAAAGGAAGAACTGCTTTTTCCAGATGTGGTAAGTTATTAAATCTCAAGGTTTATTAGTAATTGCGTTCTATGTCATGTGTTTTCCCTGTAAGATTCTACTGATTTTCAAATCTGAATGTATCTATAGCCCAAATAGCCTCCAGAACAGGGCAATGAGTAGGGAAGAGCACTTAGGATCCCTGTATTCAGCTCCTGCAGCTTTACCAGCTCTTACAGAGCTTGAGAGAAGGAGAGAGCATGACTGAGGTTGTACTCCTGAATGAAAAGCTGCAGGAGAAAGACAACCTCCACACAGCCACAGCACTGGCCATTGAAACTCCAGAGCCAGGAGCTCTGCTGCATGCTGTGTGCAGCCGAAGTCTAGCTTGTTCACTGGGGGCTGTGCACATATGAAAATGGAGAACCCTACTGCAATGTCACCTTCCCTACTTTTTCCTCAGGTCCCTGATCTTCTTCTGTCTCCCCGTCTGGGGTGACGCGGCCTCCATGTATGGAGAGATCTTTTCACCCAGTTATCCTCAGGGGTATCCCAATGACGTGAACGAAACGTGGGAAATCCAGGTCCCTTCGGGATATGGTATTCACCTTTATTTCACACATCTGGATCTTGAACCATCGCAGGACTGCGAATATGACTTTGTGAAGGTACTGTCCATGTCCTCAAGTGAGAAAAAGACAAGAAGGTGGGTTAGAGCACAGAACAGCAAAGCTGTGCACAAAGCTCAGGGCTGGAAGAGGAGTTAGGCACGGCTTTCCTGTTCTGAGCTCCAAGAAGTCCAAATGACTGGGTGGATCTCCACTAGCAGTCATGAAATAAATTCAAGTTTGCTTTATAACTACATGAGCATTGTCTGCCCAACTGAGTGTCCTGTTTATGCCCCCCATCCTGTGTTTCTCCTATGTTCTTAGGAAAAGTCCTCTTAGCCGTCACTGACACATCTCTATTGCAAGGCATATTCCTAGCCACTGAAGTGTAGGTGTAAAAAGACCATTTTCTTAGGGCAATAGTTGTCTGTGCCTGAAATTATTTGGAATTAATCTTTGAGTGGACATAGATGATTTATTGCAATCAGAAATCAATTGGAAAGGATGGAGGTTAAAAACAATCCATCTATATAGGGATAGTCGCCACTCAGATAAAGTGCTGTGGTCCCTTGCACCATACTTTTTTATGATCTATGCACCACAGACTTCGTAAAACTAGCTCTGCTCTATGTTGTCCCACAAGGCACAAAAGATCAAGCACTTCCACACAGACAGAAGAAAGACCATCCTATCCTGCCATAGCTCTGTGTGAAAAGGGGCAATAAGGTCAAGTGCAGCACCAGGACACCTTTAAGGAGGACAAAGGTGGACAGAAGGATGAGTGTGCTCTGTAATAACTTGTGTCCTTTCGCAACAAACCAATGAGCCTGTTAGGCTGCTCTGTGGACTGTCATGGTTGGTTTTGCTGCTTTGAAACACAGTGGTTTTTTTGTACAAATGGGCCTGAAGAAAGGATGTTAACAGCAAACTGTGTGGATTAATTTGTATCTGAGAAATTAAGACAAGTATTTCACTGGGAAGTCAGTAGGAGGGGGCACTCCTCAAGTGTCTTACAGATATCATGAAACTGGTTGTCCAGGGGCTCCATTCAGCTGCACCTTAGCACCTAAAAGCTGAAAGACCCAAGTGTTGGTAATTCCACATGTTGCAGTAGCGAGCTGAGGTGTCTCCGAATTCTTCTGCAGATCCTGTCTGGTGGCTATGTTGAAGGTGTGCTTTGTGGGCAGAAGAAACCTCGTGCCCCTGGCTCCTGGATTGTGGAGGAATTTTATGTTCCTTACAACACCCTCACTGTGACATTCCAATCAGACTTTTCCAATGAGGAGCGTTTCACTGGTTTTGCTGCCTACTACATTGCTGTGGGTAAGGTTAAAACAGCCTCTTCTGAATCTCTGTAGTGTCTAGGCTGGGAGGAAAGCTGACAGAAGGGTTTTCCTTACAGAAATGCCTTATTTAAAGAGATCCCAGCAGATAGAGCTGCATTCCAGTACGGCCAGTATAAATACTGTCTTAGAGGTGCCTTTTCCTTGTTGTTCACTAGTGTTTGCTTCACTTGCTCCTGCCCTCAGGGCCCTCTCCTAATTTGGCTGATTCATCTTTTCACACTTGCAGACTTGGATGAGTGCATGGATTTTGTGGATGAACCTTGCAGTCATTACTGTAATAATTACATTGGAGGTTACTTCTGTAGCTGTCCACCAGATTATTTCCTCTATGAAGATAACAAAACTTGTGGAGGTAAGAGATGTATGTAAGCTGTGGTCAACAGCAAGAGTTAATTTAGGCCAAGTGAGATATTGCATTTGGAAGACTTTATCAATCTTCTCAGCCATTTGTGACAGGTATATTCTGGGGGAAAAACCTATCCCATCTGCAGTAGACTGTGGTTTGGGGAATTTCTATTAACATGTTTTAACAATTTTATTTTTATTTCTGTGTCAAGAGAATTAAGAAACTACTAAATGACATTCCTTAAAGACTACGATGGAGACCCTTCTTAGCATACTGCTATCTGTGAATCTTTAAATCTCTGACAAAACAGAGAAGTTCCATAAAGACACAAAAATTGCCAAGGGCCTGCTTGGCTTGAATCAAAAAGTTGCAAGATCACAAATGGTGCATGTTGAAAGGAGTAAAATATGAGGACCTGAGCATGAGGAAAGGAAGCCTAAATCACAGGTGGAGAGTAAAAAGGAGTTAAACTCCCTGGCTAACTGGATAGAGAGTGGCCCTGGCTTCAGTTTCTTGGGAAAATGCAATGTTGTGACATGGTTACTGCAGGTAGCTGGGCAGACTGGAGATGTGTGGAAGAGGGAGAGCTTGTCAGGTGCATGCATGGACCATTTCCTTTCTGAATCCTACTCGTGTTTCTTCCTTAATCCTAGTGAACTGCAGTGGAAATGTCTTCAGTGAGCCAACAGGGGAGATTGCCAGCCCCAACTATCCCAACCAGTACCCAGAGAACTCTCGGTGTGACTACCGAGTGGCTCTGAGCCCAGGCTACTTTGTGGTGCTGACCATACACAGCGGGGACTTCGACGTGGAACCAGCCGACTCCAACGGGACCTGCCACGACAGCTTAACAGTAGGTGTGCAGCTCAGGGAGCTTAGGAGTCAGGGTGCTCTGAATCTCCCATCAACCTCCTCATAATCTGAAGACTTTGGGGCTGCTTAACTTTGTTTTAAATTATGTTGCCTTCTGAAATTTGTGGGAATACATTTGAATGCGTATATATTCAGTGCGTATTTTAATAGCTCTCTCAATACATTTGGCATTTCTTACTTATTCTTGTTTGGTATTTTCCCAGATTGTCTCTGGAAAACAGCATTTCGGTCCCTATTGTGGCAGCAAATTCCCAGGTCCTCCTGAAATCAAAACCAGGAACAACATTCTTGACATAATCTTCCAGACAGACCACGGCACACAACACAAAGGCTGGAAAATACGCTACTATGGGGACCGTGAGTAAACGCTTGGGAATGTGTTCACTCTGCTGCCGAGTTAGGGACAGGGTTTGTCCCAGGTCACATTCATGGCACAACAGCGTGTTAATATGCTCACAGCTGCTGGTATTGAGTAAGAGTATGCCTGCTTACTAGAGGAAAATAATCACTGGGGAGAAAGAAGTTGGGAGCTGAAAGGAGAGTAAATCTTGAACCAGTTCATCACTGATTTCCATGTATCTTTTCAAAGCTATAACCTGTCCCATGAGTGTCATCCCCAACTCTGTTCTTGACCCAGAGAAGGACAGGTATATCTTAAAGGACGTTGTGAAGGTGACCTGTGTGGAAGGCTACGAAATTGTGAGGGTAAGTGAAATAAAAAAGCATATGTCCCCTCTGGCCCACTCAGAAACATCTTGAGGCCATTCATATCAGGAGTCCTGAGTACCTCTGGGAACTCAAAGTTTTCAACACAGCAGTAGTAAGAGGAAACCTCTTCCAGCTACTGCAGTATTTTGAGGCCACTCCACTGGAGCACCTCTGTCAGGTGTATTTCATGTCCAGAGACTTACATGGATCATGTGTTCTTTTTCCTAGCAGAGAGATAGCATCACGAGTTTTCTCTCTGGCTGTCAGGAAAATGGTGAATGGACCAACTCCCATTTGAGCTGTGTTCGTAAGTGACCTGTGTCTGTATTGTGGGAAGAGAACTGGAATGGAGTATTTAGTCTCTAGATCCACTATATCTCCAGATTAGGAGGATCCTGAAGTACTGGGATGTGAGCATGCTGAAGGGACAGAGAAAGTGAGCCCCCATGACTGTACAGGGATTAGAGAACCTGAGTGGTTCCCTGTCATACACGATAATCATATGAGTGAGGGTGCCCCTTTGATTGTATTTGATCCTTTTTGTTTCTTCTCTACAGCTGTGAACTGTGGTGATCCCCCTCCTGTTGACAATGCCCAAGCCTCATACGTCTCCGAACTGCACGAGCCTCTGTACACAGCTGCTGTCCGGTATCAGTGTGAGGCACCCTACTACACCCTAGAAAACAAAGGGGATGGTGAGCATTGCCTCTGCTACACAGCCACATCCCTTTGGTTAAAGGCCTAAGAAATGATTCTGGCACCGTCATGGGGCTGGGATTTTATCCTGTCAGGTCAAGACTGGTGTGGGATTGCAGGTAGTAGCTTTATGTTGCCTCCGTGTTTAATCCACTCTAACAATGCCTGGTCTGTTGACCTTAAATGCGTTGGCAAGTCCTCTCTCCATTTGCTTTGTGAGTGAACCATGGAGGTTTTTGTCACACGTAGCACAGAGTTCTGGTGGAAAAGTAAAGGACTCGAGAAGTCTGTTAGATGAGGTTTCTCCCAAAAAGAGATAGAAGCACCCTGGTAGTGAGATAACAGCAATGTTGACCAAGCTGTGCTTGCTTTGGAAATAAGAAGGTTGATGCATCATATACAGTAGTGTTATTTACCCTGTGTTCATCTTGATTGTATCCTTATGGAACTCTTTTTTCTCTTGTGTTTTCCAAGTGATATATAAGTGCTCAGCCAGTGGAGAGTGGGTCAATGAAGAGATGGGAACAAAGCTACCAAAATGTGTCCCAGGTACTACCAAAACCTGTATGTGCATGCAGCTTATGAAGAACACTGCTTCTTTCATCTCTGTATTTTTCTTTTCTTAACTTCCAGCTGATAGAGAGAATTTTAAAAACTGTGTACTGTTCAGTTTACCCTCTTAGAGGAGGCAGAGTGACTTGGCCTAGTTGTACATGATGCCTGTTCACTCCTTCAAAGCCCCAGATCCTCACTGGCAAAGTACAAGGTCCTGGTGGAGGAGATTCAACTCTCTTAAAAGTTCAGCCACAGCTCAGACAGTGACTTGGACTATACAAGTACACAGTGAAAAAGGCAAATTGGAAGATAAAGCTCAGGGAATTAACTACCCAAGAGGAGGCTACAAAGAATATGAAGCCGGATTCTTCTCAGTGGGACATAACAATAAAAGGCAATGACAGGCTCAAGTTGCAACAAAGGAAATTCTGATTGTATTTAAGGAAAAATGCTCCTCCAGAGTGCTGAAACTGCTGTCCAGAGAGGCTGGCTAATCACCACCCTGGGAGATAAGCAGAAGTTACCTGTCAAAGCCCCTGAGTAACCTGGCTTTGGAGTTAGGATGGCAGGGGGGAGGGCAGTTAGGGAGGAACAGGTTGAACTAGAGGCACTGAGAGGTACCTTCCAGCCTAAATCTTACTATGATTATGTGAAATTCTTAAACAAATTCTGCTTTGTGCAAATTAGAAGCTATCTGCTGGCTATAGTTCCTTAATCTCTGATTTTCTGACTAAGGATTCAATGTAAACAAGGCAATGTGGTAAGACATTTATTTCCTAGCTATGTCAGAATGACCAGTCTTATTTACGTCCTTATCATTAACATTCTGTGAAATGTTATCTAACATTTTGCTCAAAAAGCATAGAGCATCTCTGCACCCAGAAGACCCATAGATAAGATCCCCCACTGCTTAAAATTTTACATACTTATAGAATGGAGAGGAAAAATGATAAAAGATCAGTGACAAATCTGAACTCTTAACCTGAGACTATCTGGAGTTCACAAAAAAAAGAAAAATTAAAATTTAAAGAGCAGTGTCATATTTCTAAGAACTCAAACAAGTATTTCTTCAAAGACAATCCCTTCATCTGATGAGCATAATTCAGCAAAGGAAACATGCTAACTATAAGGCAATTAAATTGTGAGCTTTGACATACCTTACACTATCAGAGTGACAACTGCTTTCCAGAAAACTGAATTTGAGAATGAGCATTTTAAGTCTAAACTGAGTGTTGATAGTATTTTTTCTAGAGTTTTCTTTGATTTCTCTGTAAATTCTAATTGGAAGCTCTGTGGCATAGAATATAAACATGGTTACTCAGATTCAAAAATTATTTAGAGGACACAGGAAGGAGGGGACTATGGGCTTTTTAGCAGTGCCAAAGAACCACCTGTTTGTAACTGCTAATTCTTCCTAATCTGGTTCTTCTTTCTTTCTTTCTTTCTTTTCTCTCTAGTCTGTGGGGTGCCTAGTAATCCCATCCGAGACACAGGAAGGATTTTTGGAGGCACCCGTGCAGAAAAGGGCAACTTTCCCTGGCAGGTGTATTTCAATGACCCCAGAGCAAGTGGTGTGCTCATCTCTGACAGATGGGTGATGACTGCAGCTCACGTGCTGGATGGGTATGACAAGCCCACCATGTATGCTGGGGTAATCAATGTTCGTAGAGAATCCCTGAAGTCGGACGCTGAAAAGCTGATCCCAGAAGCTTCCTTCATCCATCCTGATTGGAAGGAGGAGCCCACAGAAACGAGGATCGATTTCGATAATGATATTGCACTACTGAAGCTGAGGGATCCTGTGAAGATGGGTCCTGACATCTCACCCATCTGTCTTCCTGGTAAATCACCAGAATATGAGCTGCAAGAAGGGACTTTGGGCTACATTGCTGGATGGGGCCGGAGAGAGAGAGGAAGACTCCCTGCTGATCTTTGGAAAGCCCAGATTCCAGTGGTGAACATGGACAAATGCCGATCTGTGAAACCAGAGGGCTCTGATGATTCTGTCGTTTACATATTCACCGACAATATGATCTGTGCTGGTGGTGGCAAGGACAGCTGTCAGGGGGACAGTGGTGGAGCCTATGCCATCCAGGATCCTCTGAATGCCACCCGGTACTATGTTGCAGGGCTCATCTCCTGGGGGCCAAAATGTGGCACCTTTGGTCTTTACACCAAGGTGGTGCGTTACTTGGACTGGATTAGAGAGACCATGAGCAAGCACGAGGATGAGGAAGCTTGGCAGAAATAGCTGTTTCTCCTTTCAGCACAGTCACCCTTTCTAAATGTGATGGCTGCACGTTTGGGCTGGCTGTGACCCTGTTCACTCTGTGTATATAATGGGCAATATATAACAAAATATAACTCATTGTGCCTATACTGAGTGGAGAGTCAGGACTATGGATCTGTTTCTCCCGCTGTTATCATGTCTGGGGAGGGAAATTCTCTTCCACTCATAGTAGCGTAAAAGGGAGACATTATTCTGAATAAAGAGACTCCTTCTGCTTCCTTTCATTTTTTTCTTATCTTTTCCCCTTGGAGAAGACCTAGCTGTGCCCCATTGAAACCTGACAGGGAGGTTTCAATGAAGACAAGAGAGAATTATGGTTGGTTCCCAGGGAAGGTTCAGAGCCTGGTTTCTGATTTATGTATTTCCTGTACTGTTCAGAATATCTAACAGCATTAAAGAATGTCCAAACTGCCTTTTGTGCAATGTGCTGTTGTGTCTGTAATGCCTTTCTTCTTCGCAGTCTAGACCTAGTTCTCCTTGAAACTCCCTAAATCAAGTGTGTAATCATATTCTGACTGTGCCAGCTTTCATCAAGCTGGAACTCGTAGTACCCCACGTCTCTACCTAAGAGTCTTTATATAAAGTTCTTCTGAGATGGTTCCATCTCACTGATCAACCATTACCAGCAATGAAGACTTCAGACTTCTGAATTAAGCTGAAGAGAACAGACATCTTCAAAATAATTTCATTCACCTGTCCTCAGGCTTTATTTTTTTCAAATTTTATTGAGTTAGAAAAGAAATAAAGCTTGATTTTTCTCCCAAAACACTACCTTCTCTTGATTTAGGGAAGGCATATGACCTGACATGTGTTAGGGGTATTTTCTGCTCTGGAAAGTGCTATATCACTCACAGACATCCTTCCACTGAGATGATCAGGGAACTGGTACAGGTGGCATATGCTGAAAGACTGAGTTGGTTCAGCTTGAAGAGGAGGAAGCTAAGAGGGGGATCTAACTGCTGTATTCAGATACCTAAATTTCCAATTGGGCTTTTTCCTAGGATGTGGGTCAGCATTGGAACAAGTGCCACAACAGACTGGGGAGTCTCTGTGCCTAGATCTCTTGATAACTTGCCCAGGCAAGGTTCTGAAGCTCTGAAGTTAGCCCCACTGTCAGAAGTGGATTGGACAGAGATATCTTCTTCCAGCCTAAGTTTTTCTGAGAGTTTAGTAAATGGTGAGGAGGATGCGTACAGTTCTTGGGAGATTTCATATGGAATCCTGCACTCAGTTCAAGCACCTTCAGTTTTGTGTAACAAGCGAAACATTATTGGATTGTTGGACTAGTAATCAAGGATCTTATATCTTGTTTCTCTCAGTGACTCATAAGAACACAGTAGGTTATTTTGCAGTAGAAAAACTAGTCAAGAAGACAACTCCAGAGAATACCCACAACACAAGAGAGGTCACCTTTTCTCTGAATCAGCATCATTTTAGAGCTGCTGTCCTGCAGTTAAAGCTTTATTTCATATAGTATTAAAAAAATCTATCCTCAAATTCCTGAGCTCTCTTCTCCATGAGACTGGTTGTTGTCTTCCCTGTTTTTGGAATGTGGCATCACATAGGCAAGATATTTTTGCCTCTCTTGAAGCCACCTGGGGTTTCAGACCGGGTAATCTAATGGTAGTTTTGGGACAGATAAGCAGCTGCCACAGGCCATCGCAGAACCGGAAACACTTTAGTGGTAGGTAAAGCAATCCCTGTATAAAGTCCATAAGTTGCTTTCAGTGGTAAGAAATATTCAGTTGTTAAAAACATAGACAAAAAACCATAAAACACCTGGTTTATCCAGCAAGTATTTTAATATTCATAGAATCTCACTGATGCCAATGGGCTTCCGCACACTGTACTCAGCAGAAACCACCCCATCCTTCAAGGAAGTCTTCTTCCCTGCAACCTTCCCACAAAAGAGAGTACAAAAGTAGGCTGCAGTAGTCTCATGATATCATCAGCATTTCAAACTATAACACGTTTCCTATCATGAGATTTCCTGATACAATTAAGGCTTCATTCAGTTACAAGATTTGTACGAACCAGAACATCCACAAAGGCATCCCACAAGCTGCCAATGGTACAATCAAACAGCATGGCAGCTTTCAGAAGTGCTCATCATGAAGGTTACATGCTTTGCGTGTTTGAAAAGCCTTTGGGACATCATCAAAAGCTTTGGATATGATTTGCCATGTCTGGAAATTGATATGCTAATGGTGCTTCAGTTAGCAGGACAGCAATACCTAGGGCCTGCCCTCCTTTACTATCCCGTTGATCCAGTCCACATAGCTGAGGATCTTGGTGTAGAAGCCATAGCCTGTGGCACAGCCGATTCCCCAAGAAACGATGCCGGTAGCCACCCAGCGATCACTTTCCCTGTCTAACACCGTGAAGATACTCCCGCTATCCCCCTGGCAGGTGTCCTGCTTGCCTTCGAGGAAGCCAGCACAGAACATGTTCTCAGAAAAAACCATAGGGATACCTCTCTTATTACTGTCCAGCCAGCTCTGGCACTTCTCTCGAGCAACTGCTGGTAGGCTCACGTACTTCAAATCACTTGAGATGCGGTTTTTATCCACACCAAAGCCGCTCACGTAGCCCATGTGCCCATGAGTGTAGAATGAGGTCTTGGTAGTATCTGGGAGACAGATGGGCAGTAGTGTAGGGCCCAGGGTGACTGGGTTTTTCAGCTCCAGCAGGGCTATGTCCCCGTTGAAGTTGTGCTCATCTTTAGGGTTGAAATCTGGATGGATAAAGATCCTACGTACAGGGTGGTTACCCATCTTGTGGAGCTCATCTACGTTGGTGTGGCCGAGGAAAACATCAGCCTCCTCTGCCAGCTGCTCCAGGCTCACATTGTTCCGTACTCCTCCTTTGGGGAAGATGGTGTGGGCAGCGGTCAGGATCCAGCGATCGCCCAGGAGTGCACCACCCCCTCGTCCATTGATGCCAGTCAGAGCCTGCCAAGGAAAATTGCCTCTCGCTGCTGATTTGCCACCCAAGATCCGCTGGACTTCAATAACGGGATGGACCGGCTTCCCACACACTGTGGAGAAATACAAGAATATGACATCCTCTGTTGTCCTGGCTTTTCTCTCTCTTTCCTCACCATCACTGTTTGATTTCACTTTATTTTGGCTTTCTGGATAGTCTTCCCTGACATCCCTCACTGATACCATTATCCTCATTCCCCTCCCTGCATGTTGTTCCAGTTTTGTACTCATTGTAAGCATGAGTCTGAAAACACCAGACAGAGTTTTTACTGACCTGGCAAGCAGGATGGAATTCTCTTCTGGCCATCTCGATCCAGCCAGGTTCCCTCAGGAGAACAGGTGAATCTGTCTGTAAGATGAGAGAGAAGGGTATGAGACCCAAGCCTGAAGGCATGGGGAAATAGAATGGAATGGGATAGAATAGAATAGAATAGAATAGAATAGAATAGAATAGAATAGAATAGAATAGAATAGAATAGAATAGAATAGAATAATTTTCGAGAGGTTCCTCAGCCCTTCCATCCCAAAGCACTCTTTCCTGGGAAAAGCTGCCAGTGGTGGGGTATGGAATGTTTCCATCTGTACATCCTGAAGCACCTCAGTTCCAGGGGAGCAGTAAAGCTCAGGCACTGCTCCTGTAGAAGAAAAGCTTGAAGGGCCACCTGCGTGAGGTCTTACCTTCACTGAGTCCACAGGTGTACAAAGCACTGTTTCACCTTATTTAGCCCAAAGAAGGGAGAGAAGTAGCAAAAGCATGGATTTTAGATTCAAGCTTCTGGTGTCAGTAGTTTGCAGAGAGTAGGACAAAGTGGTTGGTTCCAGAGATGGGAACCAGATGAGCCAGTTACTGTAGGTGCTCAGTAGCTATTTCTGAGCCTAAGCTGCAGGTCGACTAAACTCACATGTCACCTCTCAACACAAACTCCACTACCTCCAACACTCTTGCTTTTCTTAGAAAGTTTGTGCTGGCGACTAAAAATAATTTTTGTACAATTTGTCTTAGCACTGAAGTAAGTGCTTCTAAGAAAGCGTTTGCTGTTCTCTTTCAAAACTGACTAAATTATGATGACTCCCTACCAGAATTTGGCTGGAGCTGATATTTACTTGCTCTTGATTTTTTTTTAAGATGAGACTGAGCTCTGACTCTATATGAAGGAGTTAAACTCAGATGCAAGAATAATCAAATTGAACATTAGTACCAACTTAAAGAACTCTTTAGTAAAAAGAAGGTATGTGAATGGTTTTGAATGATGACTTAATTTTTCTGACCTGCTGCATTAAAATAGATATTTCTGTAAGTATGTTATTTAGCTTTTAGATCTTTGCAGCTGAACAATATCCCAAAGAGCTAAACAGCATTACAGTGGAGCGGAGTGTGTGTTTATTTATTTGCCTCTGTACCAACCTGGACTGATGCAGTGAGTTTTGTGAATTTTGGTGATTCCCAGACACCGTGCCTCAAATTTCAGTGAAAGAATGAAATCCACTAGAATAGAATGAACTACGACTACAGCTGAGAGAATAAGACCTTCTGCAAAAGTTAAGGGGAGCATGGAGGAGGGATTTGATGTACTCTGGGAATGAAGCAGGGTGGGAATACGCTGAGACAAGAAGACTCCAGAGATATGCTGCCGGGTCAAGGAAAGACTGGAGAGTCTTCACAGGAGGAAAGCATGAGCCCTAGGCCTGGGGAGAAGAGATAATTCTAATTGGAAACGTGAGAGGGCTTTCCAGGCACAGGTTTTGGTGTCCGTGTGGGATTAGGACTCACCACCGCCCGTTCCAGTGACGATGTGGTAATAGGGTTCATTGCACCGGTACGAGATCATTGACTGGTACTCGTTGTTTGCAGATTCGTTGACGTAGCTGAATACACCATTGGTCAGGTTTTTAGGGCTGCCACAGTTCACAACTACAACAAGGAAAAAAAAAGAAGACATGAATCGAAGACAGACTGCCTGCAAGTCTGGGCATTGGGGCCATGATGTGAAGGACCAGTTAGGACAGTGGGCAAAGAGAGGTTGTTCCAAAATAGATCCCAGATTAGGATCTTTTGGTTCTAGATGTTGCAACATCATAGCAATTTCTGAGTGATATTTTATGCATTTTTGTAAGGGAGGAAAAACATTTGAATTTTTGCAAACAGAAAAATGTGAATCGACGGTGGACCTCCACAGGTCCTTCCAGCCAGCACATCCATGAGGCTATGGCATGGACAAATTGAGTCAGAGAGGCTGAATTCCTCATGTTCCCGGAGGAGGAAAGCCACAGCAGGGGATGTTATCCCCGTTCTCAGATCACTCACTTTCACAGCGGGGCATGGGTTGATGCCATGTGCCATCAGCCTGGCAGACAGCCGTAAAGGACACCAGCTTTTGGTCACCCTACATGGGAGAGAAAAACATCTGTTGTTGTACACAGCCTTTCATTCCTTCTCCACATTAAAATATTATTCTATGTGCCCATCTTTTCACTGCTGTCCAATATTTGCCCCTCTGCAGTCTGTTCCAGTTGCTGTCTCCTCCTGCCTTCCCTCTATCCTGTATTTGCCACAGGCTACACATTCTTCATAGCAGGCCAAGATACCAGCAGCCAGCAACTATAAAACCATGACAAATCAGAGGTGCTACCCAGCCCTGGCAACAGGATGGCAAGGGAGGCAAGTAACATCTGCTTTGAGTCTGATTTCATATCCTTCCAAAGAAGTGTTCTTGTTTACCAAATTTTCCTGGGATCTTTGTTTTTTGTCTTCTACCAGGGCTTCATGAAAGAGTAACTGCATAAGGAAGACAGCTAGGAAAAGAGAAGCCACAGGAAGGAAGCTGAGAGAAGTGAAGAAGAAACAGAAATTACAAGAGGTTGCCATGAGTGAAATCTCCAAAGGAAGTTTAACCGAAAGGTGAAAGACACAAACTGAAGACAAAACAGAATATGGCTGAAGGGAGTGGAGAAGGGATCTCACCTCGATCAGGTTATATCCAGTCTTGCAGCTGACAACAAAATAGTCCTGAAATTGATACACAGGCTGCAGGTCTCTGATGATGGTAAACTGATCCCGTGGGACAGGCTGTGGGCACCGTATTTCTGTTAGAGAGTGGGATGGATTAAGCTGGGATTAGCAAACAGTGTCAACAGGCTGTTGCAGCCTCTGGGGGAGAAATCTCTTACTCTCTGAGGTGTAGTGGATCTTCCAGCCACGGCTGAACCCTGACTCATCAGTCAGGAAGAGTATGTCCACCTCATTGCTGCTGGTTTCAATGATGCCAGGTGGTTCTCTGCCACAGAATTCACCAATCTCTCTCCCTCGTGCTTGGATCTGATGAGGAAAACATATATCACAGGGTCAGAAACACACATGCCTCTCTGCTTCAGTATGCCTGTTTCAGTCCAGACCAAGTCTACCAGAGTGCCTATGATGGTGAATAGGGCTAGTTGTCTGACCCATCTTTGCTGATGCCTGCACTGACAGGTCAGAACAACAGACTGACCTACCACAAGCTCTGCTTCTCCCTTATCTAGGAATCAGAGCCATCAGCCTCTAAGATTAAATCAAAGGGAGATTAAACTGGAAGAAGGATGGGGTCTTTTTCCTTCACTCACAGGGGCCTATGACCCAGAGCCTCTGACCTCAGGACAGTGGTAATTAAATGCACTGAGAGAGAGACAGGGGCTCAGTCCTTCATGCTGGGGCATTCTGCTTGTACTGATCTCATATTTCTCATCTGAATAGTGGTGTCCCCATGGTTCCTGTCCAGGTCTGGCTGCAGGGTTGGGAAGTGACTTTGCTAATCTCAGTACCTTGAGCTGGTCGTAAGGACAGTGGACTTGCTGGTGATCATCAATCTCAAAGGGTTCCAAGAACTTGAGGGTGATAGACAGGCCCTTCTGCAGACGGATGCTGTAGTTACACCGGAGGTATTCGGGATAGGGCTGGGGGTACTCAGGGCTGCTCAGGTACCCAGACGCCTCTGTGAACAACTCACTGCTGCACTCCACTGGTGATGAGGAAGAAAGGAGAGGTCACATCGTGGGGCTGTGCCTTCTGCAGCCCCGTCATCTGCTTCCTAAGTCACTTCTCCCGCCTCTCCTGGGTGAAGGGCTCCTTCTCTGCAACCCTCTGAGCTTTTAAAATTTCTCTTTACCTTTGCAGGAGTGGTGGTCACTCTGAAGCTGGTAGCCAGTCCGGCAAGAACAGAAGTAGCCACCCACATAGTTGTGACAGAAGTGCTGGCACTGAGGCCTTTCATCATTCTCGGCAGCATTGTTAGGGTCACATTCATCCAGATCTGAAGACACAGGAAGTGAAGAGGCAAGGGGAGGAAAGTGTTAAAGCTCCCTGCTCTACACTGAAAGTACTTAGAGATCCATATCCTTGCCTAAAGCGTCTCTTTATTTGCCTGGCAAGGAGGAAAAGTGGTTGGAGCCACACAGGCTTTTCCTTCTGCATGCTGAGGGTATTTCCTACTCACCCACAGCTCTGTAATACGCCAGGAAGCCCCTGTAGTGAATCACTGTGCCGTTGTCTTCATTGGAGAAATCAGAGTGAAATGCTAGGTGCATCTTGTTCCCCTTAGATACAAACTCCTTTCTTCCCGGGTGATTGCCCGTGGTTGACCCAAACCGGCCACAGTATCGGCCCAAGTCCTTCTTGTCTGCTTTGATCTGTCAAAGTTAAGGTGAAATCAGTGTAGCCTCATAAGATTGAGCCTGCTCCACGCATTGATATTACTCAACCATGAGTCGTCAGTGCTTGCTCCTCCCATTTCTATCTTTAACTCCTTCCCTTTCCTTTGTGGGAAGCATCAGAGGAGGCCTGGTGGATGAAGAGCCACTGCACGTGGTGGCCACTGGATTCCCACCTCCAGGCACCCCTTGGCCCAGGTGCCTATGCACGTACCTTAACATAGTCATAGAAGCAGGACTCAGATGGCTCCAGGTCAAAGAATTTGAAGGTCAGCTTCACCACATAGCCTTTTGGGACCTGGATATCCCAGCTGCTGATGTTATTGTTGGGATACGGCTTGGGATAACTGGGGGATCTGATCTCCCCAAAAAGAGGAGACCCTCTTGGGACTGGACTGGAACCAATCACTCCAAGAAAGAGGAAGGCCCACGGGAGACCAAAAACATGCCTGTGAACATGACAGATAAATGACGACTTTGCACAAAATTAGGTCATCCAAAATCAGGGGAGACTTCACAACTGACTTGTGCACTGCCTAAAGGATTGCAAAAACAGGAGGTCTGGTTGCAGGACCAACTCCTGGCTTGGATCACTCAGAACAAGAAGGGCAGCTGAAATGAAGACACTAGCACTAACAAGGTTCCAGCAAGTCATTGTGACCCGGCCAGAGAAATTCATCAACCCAGGAAGCAGTGTGAAAGAGCATGGGTGAATTCCCTGAGTAAGGTCTGCATGTTCCCAGAAGTTGTAGGGCTGATTCTTATAGGACCAGGAAAAGTTTGGTTCCCCCTTGGCCCTGGGCCAGCCAGTTGTTTCAGGTTATCGCTAGTTTAGGATCCTTGGCAAGGATCTGAAGATCTCAAGCTCGGTTTGCTGTGGAGCAATCCTGCTACTGTCTCTTGGGCAGCCCTCTACCCAGTCATGCCTCCATCTCTGTTCTCCAAAAGTCGGCACTCACATTTTTTTTCTCTCATTCTGCACATCTCTCCTCTTGCCCTCTGCTTTCCTCCGAAACAGGCTCACTGCCCAGAGCAGCAGCTTAGCCCCGTTGACCTCTTCTCCTCCCTGNGGGAGGAGGAGGAGGAGGGAGCGAGGGAGGCAGGAGCGGGGAATAGAAAGCCGGACTGCGAACAGCCTGGCACCGGACCAGGTCCCGGCTCCGCCGCCTCTGCTGCCCTCTGCTGCCGAGCGCCGCGGCTCCGGTCCGCGAACACGGACCCGGGGGTGCCCCGGGGGCGCCCCGGCCTGGCCACGCAGGGCCGAGCTACCTCCTCTGGCCCAGGAGGCAGGAAAACTATTGCCAGAGACCCCTCCCAGAGCTTGGTCTGCAACCCAAAAGCGGGTCCGAGTTTGTTCCCACCGAAAATGTCCTCCTAGGAAGTCCCCCCGAAATCCTTCTGGGCTGTTTTCTGGTATAGAAACATGAGAAAATGTATCGTCTTCACAAGTTAATCTGAACTTTTAAAAATCAAGCTGTCAAAAACCATAAGTTTTCTCAGTTCTGACCCACTAGAGAGCACTTCTGAGATTTTGGGGGGGAATGGGAAATGGGATGGTCTTCAAGGAAAACAAGAAGCCTCAGGCACTCGAGTTAAAGAGATACTAAGAAAAATGAAAAAGTCTACAGAATTAAAAGCATTCTGAGAACAAATCCCTTCTCAAGGACCCTTCTTGATGTTTCTTCTGCAAGCATTTTTAGGAGAAACAAGATCGATAGATAAGGCCCTCTATTTAATGGGGAAACGAGAAAATAGAGCAACTTAAAAACTCCTTTCAGGCTTTAACAACATAGTGCCCAAGACATATATTTGTGTCCCCAGCTTTACGAAGTTTAAAATTTCCTGGCTTTCAGGCTTTGGTGTAAGAGATAAAACACCATTTTAGTGTTTTTCCTTAGAATTATGAGTGGCTTCAGAGAGTTTAGGAAGTGTCTTGCTTTGAAATCAGAGGAAATAATTCACAGCCACAAAAACATGTTGAATGAAGACGAAAATAGTGTTAAAATTAATGGAGAAAGCATCTTTGGGATATTTATGGAAGTGTACTAGAGAACCTGCTCATCAAACATCTTTGAATTATTATCCGAAAAAGATCACATAAACATATAATTAATGCCACCGTAATAACACCATATGGCCCCGCATATCAGATTTAAGGTTAAACAGAGAACATTATCCCAGTACTTCCTGATGTCCAAGTATGTCCTCTGCATGATGAGCACACTTGGGCAGGCTCACTGCTGTGCAGACCCAGGCTCACCTATAAACACTGAGCTGCTTTCCCAGGGCACTCCACTGTCAACCCCCTTGGTTTGACTACTACCCAAAGTACCAAAAGGGTTGGTTTGATCCTTCTGGGGACACTCTGCCATTGCACTTGGCCTTCACACAGTCAGGCCTGTGCTATCCAGTGGCTCAGCACTCTTTTAGACGAATCATGCAGCTCCTGCAGCTCTGGCTGATAGGGAGAGGACGATGGAGACCAAAAGAAGGTTCAGAACTCTTTCCCTGGTATGAGATGGTGAGCAGTAGAAGCATCTCGGCAGCCTGTTTCTAAATCAAGGCGTAAAGCCAGGTGTAATGCCCTGAGGGATACACAGTTCTGCAGCCCTAGCCACTCACCAACATCACACCCCGTCCCACTTGTGTCCTCTCAGTATCACACCTTTCCCCTGCCTTACAGTGGCATCCTCACTTCCCATAGCCTCGTGCCTCAGCAATATAGCGCTGTTGGGTAAAGTCACCATCTGACTTAGGCATCACACCTAGAGCACGGTTATGAAAGAAAAAACTGAATTATTACTGCTGGTAGTTACTGCCTGAAGCCCTAGAATAGGCTGCAGTACTATCCCCTATGATTATCATTAGCGTGGACCACATCAAGTGAGTATGATTCTTATCTGTGGTTCTTGCACAACCAGATGCTTCCTGAAGAAGAGAGGCTGTCATGGATACATGATGGCTGGCAATGAGTCAGAAGCAATCTACTTGGCCTATCACCTCACAGGCTTACAGGAAAATTATGCGGATGGCTGGCAGGCCAGTGGAAGAGTCTGGCTGATCACCTGAAGGCAATAGTGTCTGCTATCCAACCGGAATGTAGGCTCAGAAGAGGAAAGTTTGTACCAGCTTCTGGTGCGGGGTATGGAATGAGCTGATTAGTTGCTGATCACAGTCTGTAAGATCCAGCCTGGACATGGTGAGGTGAGCATCAGAAGCAGCTCAGAGGGCGTTCTTGTGGCATGGAAGAGCGTGAAGAGGGTGAAAGTGGAACCAGCTCCAGCTGCTGTCAGTCAAAGCTCTGCCTTTTGCAACTTCATAATACAACAAAGATCAGGTAGAGGTTCTATATGACAGAAGGAGTGATGGGTTGAGGAGGTCTGCACACAGCAGACATGCTGGATGGCGTGCCTCTGATTGCTCACTGGGTTTGATTGTGGTGTGGTGGTAATTTAAGTGAAATTGTGGATTGTAGATATTGACAGGGTGCTGCCCCCTCATATGCCCTCAGATACAACTGTAAAGAGTCAGAGGTTGACACTATAGGCACAGCTGCAGCTCCCCAACCCTTTGCTTATCACATGTTCTGAAGTAATGCTTTTCTCATTGCACTCATCTTTGCAGTTCCCTGAAAAGAAGCTCTCCAGAAAACACTATTTTTAAATGAGCTGGTGGCAGAAAAAATGCATTTTTTCAGCTTAAAAACAGATTATATTTTCAAAATCTGCCAATCTCTTGGTTCTCTGTGGTGTCAGTAGCTGCACATTCTTGTGTATCCTGCCCTTCAACCTTTTGTTGGGGGGCAACCACAAGAATTTTTCAGAGATTACTGGCTGTGGACTCACGCCCATCCCATCGGGTGTCATTGAAGAACACCTCTCTTTGTGGCACTCGTCTGGCTTTTCAGGGGACCTCACCTCCTTTGGCTCTGCTCCTTGGTCTCTGATTGCAGATAGCTGTGAGCCAGTGGAGCTACAACGGTCGTGAGGACATCCTGACAAGAATGCCAGAAGGAGTGCTGGGGCTAGAGGTGGTGGCTGTAGTTTCTCACCCCAGGAAGAGATCCTGACCCTTCCTCACCCGTGGGGCCTTCTCAGGAACGCGGTGAACATGAGGCTGGTTAGTCCAGCCCTCACATTTCACACCATCACATGAGAATCCCAGACTCTGAAGGACAAGTTCTGTTTTCTACCCATCCTACTTGAGGATCCCAAGAAGCTGTGGCTGCCCCATCCCCGGAAGTGTTCAAGGTCAGGTCGGACGAGGCTTTCGGCAACTTGATCTAAGTGAAATGTGTCACAGAATCACCGAATCCCTTAGCTTGGAAAAGACCTCCAAGATCACCAACTCCAACCTCTGACTGATCACCAACCTTTTCGACTAGACCATGGCAGTAAGTGCCATGTCCAACCATTTCATGAACAACTCTGGGGATGGTGACTCCACCACCTCCCTGGGCAGTCCATTTCAATGCTTGACAAAGCTGTCCCTGAAAAAATTCTTCCTGAATTCCATGGTGGGGGGGAAGGAAAGGGAAGGCCTGGAACGAAATGATCTTTAACATCCTTACAACCCTAACCATTCCATGATTCTATGATCCTAGGAAGAATGTAGCATCCCCAGAGGACCAGAGAAGACGGCAGGTATTGCTGGCTGCAGAAGAAGAGGCAGCCTGAGCTACCCTTGTCCAGTCGGGCACCGACCCCCCCCCCCCATCCCCGGCGGGCATCGCGGGTTTCGGCCGCGGTCGGGGCGGCAGGAGGAGCGCGGGAGCTGCGGGGGCTGGGCCGGCGGCGGGGCAGCCCCCGCTCCGCTCCTCCCCGGCCGCTCTTATTCTGAAAGGAGCCTCCGCGCAGCCGGCGGCCCAGTGCCCTCCCCGCCCCGGCCCATGCCGCTCCCCGCCTCCCGCTCCCCGCCGTAACCCCGGCCGGCCCGGCCTCCGCTGGGCGGTGGGCGAGGCTCAAGAAAACACGCTGCTACAGGGGGGGCTCGGCTCGCTCGGGTCTTGTTTCTTTTTCTTTCTCGCACTGGGGAGCGCGGGTCCCGTCCGGGCATCTCTGCGGGGAGCGCTCACTTCACCTTCTGAAAAACCTGGACGCAGACCTCGTCTTCAGCTGTCATGCGCTGGGAAAAGGAGGGCGAAAGAGGAGTTTAGGTTGGATCCTCTCCTGTCTCTCCCCAGGTCTGCCAGCCCTCCCGCTGCTGGCTGGAGCCTCGCAGGCCACACGCTGATGCACAGCCGACCCTCCCAAATCCCCAGCAGGTCCGGCTGCAGGGCAGGGAAGGGACATCGCCTTTGTTGAGCTGGTTAACTTTTGAGTTTAACTTTTAAACCCTGGAGGCGGATGTTTGTGTGAAGTGGTGGCTGCCCCCGCAGAGCCGGGGATGAAGTCTGAGAAAAGGTGGAAGGAAACTGTAGGGCTGGCTCAGAGTCCACAGCACCCACACTGTGTCCCCCCTACTCGCTGTGATTGGGATTTTGCAAGCTGCACTGGACCCCTCCTCACCAGATGCAGCTGGTCCCCCTCCAACCAGTGCCTCCAGCCTCGGTTCCTCTTCTCTCCTAGCTGCTCACACACCAGCTGATCTCCCTCCCAGGAGACGGTTGTCTGAAAGAAAGGACAGGGGGAGACATGATCTTGAGACAAGCAGATCAGGCCAATGTGTGTTTCCAGCAGTGACACTGACTGTTCCTCTCAGACATAATTTCAAATGCAAACCCTGATATGGTGTCTCTTTAGTGATTCCTTGGGACTGATGGTCTTTGTGGGAGGTGAATGACCCTCTGGCTTCCAAGTGCAACAACAGAATTCTGTCAAACGCTGACATTCTATCTTTTCAGGGCTTTGCTCCAGAGGATAATATCCTCTGGGTCCCAGAGTACTGGTTTCTGGCTGTTTGCTGCTCATTCTCTTTGCAGTGAGTGATTTACTCATACAACCACTTACTCCTGGATCTGCAGGGGCATGCCAGCTCTGGGCTTGTTTCTCACCTGGTTATTGTGTTGAAAGCTGAGCAAGTCCCTGAACTTCTTAGCACACCCCAGATGCCTGGGAAACTGCACTGCCTGGATTTCTCACCTGGCACTTGCGTCCATCCACGGGTCCCAGGTCCTCCTCAAACTGGACTCCCAGGTCAAAATCCATAACATAGTCCCGCAGGGAGGTGATAGTGCGGATGACCATGTGATCTCCCGTGTGGATAATCTCTTTGTCCGGCTTCAGTAGGCAGACCAGCTTTCGCAGGACCACGTTGATATCTAGAGGATGAGCGAGAGGGGAGATGTGTGGACAACCTGAGTCCCTCCTCCAGTAGAGCTCCTCCACTGTTTTAGCCAGGGAGCATCAGCCATGGTACCTCCTTTCCCCTACCACCACAGCGCAAAAGTGATGGTAACAAACAGAAGGACCAGAAAATTCCCAACTCCTTTCCTTTTTTCCCTTTCCGACTCTTAACTTTCTGCAGACACAAAAAGGAGCTAAAAGAGAAGAGGGAGAGTGATGGGGAGGGGAGCGTTACCTAAAGCCCGCAGGTAATTGTCCATGTTCTCCTGGGAGACGAAGCGGTAATAGCCGGTGAGGTTGGGAGGCATCCTGGGACAGAGGGACGGGGCGGACGGCGCGGAGAAAACAGCGCAAGCAGCCGGGCAGGCGCGGAGCTGGCACCAAGCTGGCTCGCCGGGCGGGCCGGTCGCTCTCCCGCGGTGCGGGGAGCGCTGCGGGGCGGCCCGATCCCCGCGCCCCTCGCCGCACTAAGAGTCCCCGCGCCGAGGGGCGCGGAAAGGGCCGGGACGGCCCCTGCTCCAGCATCTCCGCCTCGGCTGAGCAGGACGTAGGGACGGCGGGTCACTTCCTCACCCTTCGCCCTCCTCGGGGGCTGTTCGTATTAAACTCTGGGATTCCAACCAGCGGCAAGTAACTCTCCCTCTCCGGCCCTTCCTCACCCCGTGACGCCGGTGGCTGCGAGCTTCGTCGGAGCAGTGCCCCGGCCTGCGCTCCCCAGGGCGCGGACACCCCGTCGAGGAGAAGCGAGGGCAGGCAGGCAGCTCCGCCCTGCCGAGCCCGAGCCCGGGCTCCGGGTGCGGTCTGCAGTCCCTCGCCCCCGCATCCCCCCGATCTCCACACCCTCCGCATCCCTCGGCAGCCGCCCCGGTGTCGAAGTCCTCCCTCCCCGGGCAAGCGCCCACAGCCGTCGCCGCGCTCTGCGCCCTGCCCGGCCCGCAGTGGGGAGGCGAGGAGCGGCCGGCGCGCCCCGCCCGCATCCCCGTCCCGCAGCATCCCCGTCCCGCAGCATCCCCATCCCG
>VZTF01002718.1:34439-57712 GCA_013397755.1 Cnemophilus loriae | reverse complement strand
GCGATGGGCGACCCTCGGCCCCGCGCCGCCGTCCTCCTCCCTCTGCTCTGCCTCTGCGCCGCGCTGCCCGGCAGCGCCTCCAACAAAGGTGAGCGGCGGAGCGCCGCGGGCACGGTCCCGGGCGGCGGCGGGCGCTCCGCTGGGACCCCCCGGCTGCCCCCTCGGAGGGGCTCTGGAGGGACACGTTGGCCGCGGCTCGTCCGTCCGCCCCCGCGGTGGCCGTGCGGCTCCGCGCTGCTCGCCGCCTTCGCCCGGCACGTTTTTGTCGGGGCATCTCCGCGGTCCCCGGCGGCCCCGGCTTTCTTCGCCCCTTCGGGCGCCCTCATGCCATCCCATCGCCATTCTCTACTTTGTCCATCTGTCATCCTACCATCGCTTTCTTCCTCCATTCTTTCGTCTCCTAGCGCTCTCCTCGCATTTTCCCCTTTTCCACCCAGTTGTCTTGCTTTTGTTTAGTTATCACTGGGTGGATTTAGATTCCCATCCCTTCCCTAGCATGCTGAGAGAGAATATGTTGTTTCTCCACAGACCTCTGCAGTTCGTAAAACACATTCCCTATCTCCATCTTCCAGTCCTAGTTCATCCATCTACAGTCTATCAATAGGAACTGTTGTATGGTTTAATGCATTAATGATTCAGGTTGCTTTTATGTATTTTATGTGATAAAGATAAAAGACCCCCAAACCACCCCAGCACTACAGCTGTAACGTTCTGAATGCAGATGTTCTTTGAGCACACAGAGTGATGGAGAAAGATGTGGGTTTCTAGAGCTATGGCTATAGAGACAAGCGTGAGAGATTCATCCGAGGGGAGTCAGTGTGTTGGTAATCTGACAGGGTGGGAAAATCTGTAAACATTTGAGGGACTCTGGGGTCACCGGGGTATGTGACACCTTAGGGTGCTTTCCGTGCCTTGGAAGAGTCAGGGCTACGGGGCGGGTGCACTGCAGAGCTGTGTCTACCCTGACATTGGCAGGGGCATTTATTTGTTCTGCTCTGCTTCCATGAACCCGGTGGCAAGGAAAGGCCCCTCATCCTCTGGATTCTCCCTCTCCTTTGGGAATTTGCACCCGGAAACATCTACCCACCTTTGGCAAATTATATTGGATTGACGGGAGCTTGCTTGAAGCTGGTAGGAGTCTGTATCCTGGTAGGAGTCTGTATCCTAAAAATATTCCTAAAACGTTTTTCTATTCTCCAACAACTCATTTCCCGAGAAATCAGATTGGTGATTCCCAAGTTGCAGGTGGATGCAGCAAAGGATTTATCTCTGTACCATCAGCTTGTTACCCCAGCAACAGGGCACATTTGGCATTTATAGCTCTGGATCCCCACCTCGGTGGTGTGGCGCATGGATAGAGCCGTAACAGAATGGAATCCGGTGGGGACAATGGAGGGGCAGGGGGAGACGCGAGCACTTGCACACAGGGAGGATTCCACCTGCATACTGAGCAGGGTGGATGTTTCTCTGGATTTCCTACGCAATGCTTTATAATCTCAATCAATACGGTGGTGGAGAAGTGCCAACCCACGCTCTTCGCTGCCACGCCAGGCTGGGTCTGCCCGCTCTGCCCTGCTGGGACATCCCCTCGCTGACCTGTCACCCTGCCTGCTGGCCCCCCAGCCACGCCTGGCAGCACCCCCTGGCCCCGAAATGCACAAGTGCTCGGTTGCACAGGATGCTGCCCCTTTTGAGTCAACACATGAGGCCATGCCAGTATGGCCTTTCCGAGGACACTGTGCTGCAGAGGATGGATTCAACATATTGGAAGTAGTGCCCTTGAGGGGAATGGCTCTGTATCCTACTGCCCACCAGCTCTGAGCCATGCTGTGCTCAAAGTATTGCTGGGTTGTAATAAATCTTGGTCTCCAGGGGGTGGGAGAGTGGGGGATTATCTGGGAATGGGGGTTGTAACTAGGCCATGTAATATAATCTCTGAGGCCCATTTGGCAGGGAATGGGCATGGGGGAGGGGTTTGTAATTTGTAAAGATTTTTTTTCTCTCTCCCCTCCTATCCCCGCCCCTCCCCTCCCCCCCACCCCTTTATTTCTCCCTTTCCCTGCCCCGGAGCCTGTGTGATAAAGATTAATTTGCTATTTCTGGGCCTGTGACATTTTTCAGAGCCTCCTGCTGGCTAGTGCCTCCATGCCAAGCCTGGCTGGGCTCCAGCCAACGGGATTAGCAAGGAGGGGCCAAAGGAATATGGTGCTCACCATGGAGTGGGGAAGGAAGGAGCAAGGGACTCTCAGAATAGGTTGTTATGTGCGTAGGATGGCTGACTGAAGGTGTACCTGGGCATGTGTGTGTAGGTCCTGGGCCTTAGTCCAGAGGATAAAAGGCACAAGTGATAATGGCTGCATTGTCCCCTGGGGGCACCCCAAGGGAAGATGTAGGCTGGATCTTTTCATTATGGCTTCATTGAGCCAAAGGGTTTAGCATTTGGAATCTGTCTCCAGGCTGAGGCTACTTCAGGCCTCTTGAGTTCACTTTTTTTTTAGCTGCTCCAGCTTTTCTGGGCACCCAGATGTCTCTGCACATATTTCTAATAAGATAGTAATGAGGACACAAGAAGGAACACGTTGTTTCCGATGAGGTCTCCCATGAGTAGAACTAAATAAAGAGAACTTTTTTCTCCCAGCCTATTTTAGACGTCTTTTTTTCTAGAGAAGAAGGTGGTGAGGGATGGTTGTTACTTGCTACGGGATGAAATTCTTCTCTTTCCCTACTGAATCTGCAGTTGGTGGCTAACACATTCCTGTCCTCCATCCCTTACCCCAAACCTGCCTCAGCAAACAAGCACAAACCATGGATTGAAGCTGAGTATCAGGGCATCGTCATGGAAAATGACAACACCGTCCTGCTCAATCCGCCACTGTTCGCACTGGACAAAGATGCCCCACTGCGCTATGCAGGTAGGTGGGGAACAGCTCTGGGAAGGGTGGAAGGCAGGGACAAACTTAGGGAGAGGCAGGGACACAGTGACATTCATGCCTGTGCTGGATCCTACCTGTCTTCAGGAAACAATCACCTCCAAACCTTGTTCCGGAGGAGGTCCCCAGTGAAGTCTGAAGGCAATTTGGGCACAGCTTGATTTAGGATGCTGTGAGCTGTTTCCTTAGGGAGGGAAACTGAGGGTGGAGCCAGCTACTTTTTGACGCAGTTCTGCTATTTCCAAAGATCACATGCACAATGCTGTGTCTGTGAGCCCTGGAGAAAGCTGGTAGGGCACACTTCCTTGGAACTGCTACATCCCCTCACAGTGAGCACAAATCCCTGGAACAACAGACAAGGCTTTCAAGGGTTGTATTCCTAGTGCTTGCTTAGACCATGCCTGGAGTTTCCTCACGCATTCTTCCTCAGCTTTGGGAGAGTAAATGTGTTCCCTGTGAGCTGAATTTTAGGATTTAGATGACCCTCTCTGCAGTTTCCTGCGGTACTCTGCGCATCCTGTGTGTGTGGGTGGATGAGACATGGATCTTCATGCTCTGGCTGTCTGTCTGCAGTATATGGCCTGTTTTGCCTCCCTGAGGGATGCAGAGGAGAAATAAGGTGTTCCCTCTGGACTGTGGCTGTGTAGCACTAATAAATGTAGCTTGAGCCTTGTAACCTCCAATTTTTTGTGATGCTGGTCAGGACTCCTTGCCGTGGGAGTAGTCTCCAGTAGATGGCAATCTGCACCATTAATGGCTGTAAGGGATAGCAGGAGGAACTCCTAGGGAACCAGAAACTGCTCAAAATGAAGGATGATGGTGGGGGAGAATGGAACACGTAAGTTAGAAAGGAAGAAAATACAGGAAAGGAAAGCAAGGGGTGTAATGGGCTCTCCTCAGTCCTTTTCTTTCTCCTGTTCCTCTCTGTTTTTGTGTGTACCAGGTGAAATCTGTGGCTTCAGGATCCATGGGTCAGGGGTACCTTTTGAAGCTGTGATCCTGGACAAAGCTACAGGAGAGGGCCTGATCCGGGCCAAAGAACCAGTGGATTGTGAAGCACATAAGGAGCACACATTCACCATCCAGGCCTATGACTGTGGAGAGGGACCTGATGGAGCAAATACCAAAAAATCACACAAGTAAGTTCATGCAGACATGGCTGCATGCTACCAAATGTGATCTGTCACAAAAATGCAAAGGAAAATTGCTGTGGAAATGCTTCCTTTATCCTTCTCTAGCTGTGATATTGTAACTCAACATGCTAAGAAGACCCAAAGAGAAATGTTCACTGACTGTCACATGAGTGAATACAGAAACGAGGACTGTTTGACAGCAGTTTTTAAGAGTGGTGTTTTATGTTGCTACATATAGGTAGGAGGTCCAGATTACAGTACTATTACTTTTGCTCCTACTGAGTGGCTGGAAACCATTGTCCAGGCACCTGTGTGACAACATTGCTGCACTGGAATCAAGGCGTCTTTCCCTGTCGTTGCTTTTGACAGCTGGAAATCAGAGTGGTGCACTTTAAAGGAATGACTTACTCTGAAATTTAGGTGGTGCATGGCTCCTAATCAGCCCATCAGTTCTTACTGATGTCTCTCTGCATCAGGGCCACAGTGCACGTTCGAGTAAACGATGTGAATGAGTTTGCTCCCGTCTTTGTGGAGAAGCTGTATCGCGTGGCGGTGACAGAGGGAAAGCTGTATGACCGCATCTTGCGCGTGGAGGCCATCGACGGGGACTGCTCACCGCAGTACAGCCAGATCTGCTACTATGAGATCCTGACCCCGAATATTCCCTTTCTCATTGACAATGACGGTAAGAATCCTCGCCCACCACGTGCGCATCACTCCTTTTTTTCTGCTCTGCTCCTTCTCTGCCAGCCCCATTTGAAGGATGAGCAATGCTGTATAAATTTTCCAGCACTGCTGATCTGTCCTGCTGAGAGGAGCAGCATCCTTTTTGCGGGATGCTATAACTTGTTACAGAGTGACACTGGGCAGGGTGACTCAACTCTTTTTTGGCTGTTTTTGTCATTGATCAAAGATACGAGAGATTTTTAGAAGGAATGTCTTTGAGGAGACTGCCTGTCCTCTACCTTGATCTCTTTGTTTTGCAAACCAGGGAACATCGAGAACACGGAGAAGCTGCAGTACAGTGCAGATCGTGTCTACAAATTCACAGTGACAGCCTATGACTGTGGAAAGAAGAGGGCTTCTGATGATGCTGAAGTGGAAATCCAGGTGAAACCCACCTGCAAGCCCAGCTGGCAGGGTATGAAACCTCCAAACACAGTTATCTCTTCCCTTTGTTTTTGCTCAGCTGTTACTCAGTCGTGCTCATCGCAAATGTTTGTATATACACATATAAATTTGTATGCCCAAATATATGGTTCAGTTCTGGCACCAACCCATCCCCATCAGGTGACGCAGCAGATGTCTAAGTCTGTTGCAAAGCCACTGAAAGGTAAATTCTAACATTGGAAAATCATTCCTTGGATTACCGTGAACTGCCATTTGTTTGATAAGGCTCATAGACTATATTCAACAAAGGTTGTTTTTGGGGCTGCTCTTCTTGAAGATATTTGGCTTTTCCAGCAGTGGTGTGTTCCTGCAGGTTCACCTTAGTCAATTAGAATTAAGAGGAAATCAACACAGTGAAATACCTGCTCTGCCTGGTAAGAGAGGCTGACCAGCCACGGAGCGATGACACACCAGTATTAGCTGTAGAAGCTGGGATCTTGGTCTCTGTGCTTCTAGGAAATCTTCCCATGCATTGATGCCAGCTGCATAAAGCTGTGTTTCCAGTGTGGAAAGGGCCAAAAATTTGGACTAGTCCATAGATGCCACTTGTGTGCATGCCAGGTGTTCTGGCCCTGTGTCTTTGGCAGTTCCTAATCCCTCTCTTTCACTCCTTTCCATTAGGCTGGAACAAGAGGATTGAGTACACCCCCGGTGCAGGCAGCCTTGCGCTATTCCCCACCATTCACCTGGAGACCTGTGACGAGCCGCTGTGGAACATCCAGGCCACGGTGGAGCTGCAGACAAACCATGTGGCCAAGGGCTGTGACCGGGATAACTACTCCGAGAAGTCACTGCGCAAACTCTGTGGTGAATTGGTTGTTTCCTGGGCTGAGGGCGGCTGTGGCACAGCACCCTGCCCCGCCCTCTGGAGGGGTTCACTGCGGTAGCTGTGCCTCACACAGCAGAGGTGCTGGGGGACACATTCCTCATGTCTGCTGTGGTCACTGGGGTGGGAGGACACCGAGCCTATGTGTTGCATCGAGGGGCAATAGGTGTTCCTGCCCATATCTCATGGATCGTGAAATGGTTTAGGCCGGAAAGAACCTTAAAGATCCTCTAGTTCCAACATCCCTGCCAGAGACAGGGACACATTCCACTAGGCCGGGTGGCTCAGACTCCCATCCAACCTGGCCTTGAACATTTCCACAGCTTTCTAGTTTTATAAGGGACTACTTGTGCTTTCCTTGCTGGGAAGCCAGAGATTTCTGTGCATTGTCCCAGTATGCAGAGTCTGTGGGACTTCCCTCAGCACTGAACGAAAAGTCACCATCCTTCTCCAGACAGGAGAAGGCCTATAGGCAATTCCTCCTCTCTCTGTGCACTGAGACATTACAATGAGGCTTCCAGTGCCCACTTCATCTGATCTCCAGTTCTCAGGCTCCTTATTTTCCCATGCCAGCATTCCTGATTCCTTCCCTTCTTGGTAGGTGCTGCCTCAGGAGAGATTGACCTGTTGCCAGTGCCTAGCCCCACAGCAAACTGGACGGCGCGGCTCTCAGTGCACTACAGCCAGGACAGCAGCCTCATCTACTGGTTCAATGGCAGCCAGGCTGCCCAGGTACCTGTGGTGAATGGACCGAATGGCCACGAGGGGCTGAGTGACCACTTCACCCTGTCGGTGTGGATGAAGCATGCTGTGGTGCCCAGCAAAGGCAGGCGGGAAGAGGAGACGGTGATCTGCAGTACAGTGCAGAGCGGTGAGGCTTCCCCTGGGGTGGTGACACTTCTGTCCACTGCTTCTTAGCTCCTTAGAAGGGATTGTCCCTGCAGGGGTGAATCTCTGATGTTCCAAAGCAGGACTTGTGCAGGGGTTCCTCCTTAGGAACACAGCTCCTTTAGGTGTCCCTTTTTCTCGGAGCGCTCAAGCCTCCTGTGAGCACATGGTGCTGAGTTCCAGTCGTGCGTGGCAGCGTGGGCTTCTGGGTTCTGGCTACTGAGACTGCTTGGAGTGTGACACATAACTCCCTGTGCTTGTCCCTGGCAGAGGATGGCTACTCACACTACTCTCTGGCTGTGCATGGCTGCCGGATTTCTTTCCTCTACTGGCCATTGCTGGAAAGTGCAAGGCCTGTGAAATTCCTCTGGAAGCTTGAGCAGGTGAGGAAGGGTTTGCCTCCTCCCTATGTCCCTTCTCCTTCTGCCCTCTGCTGATCCTGTGCTCTGCTGTCTGCCATAGGTCTGTGATGATGAGTGGCACCATTATGCCCTCAACCTGGAGTTCCCCACGGTCACGCTGTACGTGGATGGCGTCTCTTACGACCCTGCTCTGATCCACGACAACGGCCTCATCCACCCGCCACGGCCAGAGCCTTCCCTCATGATCGGGGCCTGCTGGGCTGGTGAGTGCCCATTCCCCAAACCGTGCTCTTCCCATGTGGGAAAAAAGGGTGTGGAGGGAGACCCAGAAGAGGTGAAAGAAACACCACCCAATCCTAAATGATGCAAACCATGCTGCAGCCATCTTGTATCCCTGGCACCAAAGCCAGTGTGGCTCCTTCCTTCTTTGTGGACCAAGGTAATAACAGTTCAGGGAAAAGTGTCTCTGGCCGCTTCCTGGACAACAACCATAGAATATGCAATGGATAACCAATTTTCAGGCAGAGGAATCTTGAAACTCTGTACCTCATTCAGGCACTGGCATTTCCATCAAAGCCTTTCACCAGAAAGCAGGCAGTACTGTTTATGCTGCTGATTGTATTGATGGAGATTTCTCTGTCTTGAGGGTCTGCATGAAGAAATCACAAATCCTTCTGTACAGGAATTGGGTTGAAAGACAAAAATCAGGTTGGGAACAAAGTTAGGCCACTACCAGATTAAAACCTGTTCTGTGGAGATGCAAGGCTGCATTTCTCAGATCCTTCAGTTCTCCTGCAAGACTGAAGCAGGACAGAACTAAAGGAATTTGCCTACTGCTTGCCTTCACTCCAGCGGAAATTTCTAGCAAGATCAAATCTTTACTGTACTGCTGCTTCTCTGAGGTCAGAGATCTTCCCACAGCTCGGTGTTCTCTTGATCGGCATTTTGCGAAAAACAAATATTGATCAGCTTGGGACCCTCTCCTGGAGCTATCTGAGTTTGTAAGGGATGTTGAGAACATAGCTTGTTGGAAACATGGCTAATTCCCAAAATTGATAACATTGGGAAAGGATTAAAAAACCCCAACCGCTATAGTTTCTCCCTTAAGTCAGTTACTTGTCCTACAGTCTCACCATCCGCTTCATGAAAGGAACTCTGCCCTTTGTCATCTGTGATGTGCTGCCTCTAGGGCTGAAGGGTGCACTGCTTGGTACAGAGCTGTTCTTGTGGACTGGCCAATACAGGCACTTGTATAGATACTTGCCTGACCCTGTAACTACCATCTTCCAAGGCCTTATTGCTCATCTGGATGTTCTCCTTTTGCAGAGGAGAAAAACAAAGAGAAGATCAAAGGAAGCGAGAACGCCACTGATTCTGTGCAAGGTAGGGAAAAGGAAGAAGATGGGTCTCTTCCCCTCTTGACTGTGCATGACTATCACTTCTTGCATGGTGCCTTCCTCATACAGCTTCCCCAGTACTGTCCTGCCACCTCCCACTGCCTTGGGAGGAAACCCCTTATTTGGCAGATTGGTCCTTGATACCTGTGGAGCATGAAAAGGCTGATGGAAGGACTGCAGCCTGCTTTGAGAGATGGAGTATGCTTTTCATGTAGAGAAAGAGTCCTCATGCCTGATCATTAAATCTGGTCTCTGAAGAACACAATAGCCATTATAGACATCAGGAGATGTCACCTCATCCCTAACTATCTGTGGAATGTGTAGTTTCTTTTACAAGCCCTCACAGGAAGCAGAGTGAGAAGGGGACAAGAAATTGTTTCCGTCTGGCATTCAGCAGTTTGACAGAAACTTCTCTATGCTACCCACTGTTCACTGCCCTTGTCTTTTTGTTGGTCTGTTTTTCTCGCTTTCCCTCATCTGGAATTTCAAAAATTTTCGTCTCCTTTCTTCGGCATCCCCTGTCTTCTTGTTGTCTTTGCTTTTCTATATCCTGTGCAACCCTCTGTCCCTCTCTACCTGCCTTAATATCTGTATGTCCCTCACATTGTTGCTTTTGTTGTCTGGACTTTTCCATGCCCCATGCCCCCCTCTGTCTCCCTCTACCTCCCTTACCTCTGTGTGGCCCTCACACTGTTGCTTCTGTGGTTTTGCTCTCTTCCTCGCCATGTCTCTCACACCCTCCACCTCCCATGTTTCCCTCAGGAGATCCTCTGTCGATACACCACTACTTCCATGGTTACTTGGCTGGCTTCACTGTGCGCCCTGGTAGCTTGGAGAGCCGGGAGGTTATTGAATGCCTGTATGCCTGCCGTGAGGGGCTTGATTACAGTGACTTCGACAGTCTGGGCAAAGGGATGAAGGTATGCCCATCTGCCCAGCTTGCATGGGTCTCCTCCACTCTCCTCCCCAGCCTTGCTTCCCAGGACTTCGCCTGCTCCCCCACCTCAGACAGCTCCCCACCTTTCTCCTTTGTGTCTCTCTCAGCCTAGCTTCCTGTCATTTGCCAAGGAACCATGAGTATTTTCTTCCCCTTCTAGGTTCATGTGAACCCCTCTCAGTCCCTGCTCACCTTGGAGGGTGATGATGTGGAAACCTTCAACCATGCAATCCAGCACGTGGCTTACATGAATTCACTGCGCTTTGCTACCCCTGGGGTCCGGCCACTCAGGCTCACCACTGCTGTCAAGTGAGTGGGCAAAGCAGCACCTCTGGCTCAGTTCAGCAAGAGGGTTGCCTCTCTTTTGACTAAAGTTACACTGACTCACCTTGTATTTTAAAATAATTGTATTTTAAGACGGTCTCAAAATGGGTAAAAATCTCCCTGAAAATAAATGTTAAATTATCCAGTATCCAAATGGATACTGTAGTACTGGTTCCTAGTGCCTGTGCAAACTTCTGCCTTCATTCGCAGTGTTCCAGGCATTTGGACTGGTTTTAATTTTCTCTGTGTTTGTTGATGTGACCAAGTCACTAGAAACCCAGTGGTGTCACTCCTACCACTCGTCTCTGCCTTGCACAGCAGGCTGTAGAGAAGCTTTAGGAAGACTGCTGGAAAAAGGATATTGCCTTCCCTGGAAGTAATGAGCAGGGGGAGTTCTTTTATAATGTTGTTGTTGGAAGCTTGGACCAGCTGATGTCTTCTACTGCTCTCCTTCAGGTGTTTCAGTGAGGAGTCCTGCGTCTCCATTCCTGATGTGGAAGGCTATGTTGTGGTGCTACAGCCTGATGCCCCCCAGATCCTGCTGAGTGGCAATGCCCACTTTGCTCATCCTGCGTCAGACTTTGAGGCTCCGGAGGGAATTCCCCTGTTCCCCAACCTCCAGATCACCTGTTCTATTTCTCACCAGGTGGAGGCCAAGAAGGATGAGAACTGGCACGGTACCGGTGAGTGGAGTACAGGCAAGGTGTAAGAGACAAACTGGAAAGACCTACAAGCGTTGCAGTCCTGCAGAGGAAGTAGAGCCCCTATAATTACACCCAAAAGCGAGAGTTTACAAATTTAGAAGCAAGGCACATTGTCTGTCAATATGTAGGCTAATCGGCTCTTATCCCTTTCTGCTCCTCCCTGTACTTTTTTCTATCCACTCAGTTCCTTTGCCTCACTCTCTCCTAATTCTTTCCCAGGCTGCTCATTCCTAATCCCTTTTACATTTTACCTACATTTCCCTTTATTGAATCCAGCACTGGATTGGATGTCCTGCCTGTTACTCTCTCTACTCCTGCACTTACTTAGTTTCATCCTACTTCCTTCTCTCTTGCTTTCTTTTCTTACTTCGTGCTCCCTTCCTTCTCTTCCTGCATCCCTTATTCCTGTGAATTCCCCAGTCAGTTTCCTCACACCCTACAGTATCTTGTTCTTCAATTTCTTTCCATTGCGCTCAGATTATTTCTCTGCAGTCTATGCTCTATGTGTCCATTCACTTCTTTCATATCTGTTCTGGTAATGGGATTTTTTGCTCCTACTTTTCTGTTTAGAAGCTTTGCCTTTCCTCATACAATGATGAGTTCCATGACTTAAGAGCAGATTGTTCTTAATCCTGCTGAAAGCAGTTAGTTATTGAATGTGGTTGCCATTTTAAAGAAGATAAGATCTCAACCATGGTAACCAGGAGTGTGAGACAGGGAAAAGCTTTCAAAAGCATGCAGGGAAAAGCTTTCAAAAGCATGCAGGGCCTGGGAATGTGTGAGCGTTGTTCCTAATTTGCACACTGTCATTGTCAACAAAGTCCTTACAGCCAAGATGTGTTATCATGAACCAGACTGATAATAGTATGTTGTTCCAAAATAAAGTGACTTTATTATGTGCATAAATAATGTCATTAGAACCATCCTGCAACAAGTAATTAGACTGACAGTGATTTTACTTAAGGTCAGTGCTAGGTGGAGAAGGAGAAGTAATTACATATGATGTGAGCAGTCTTAGGTAAGCAGGTACCCCTCTGAGTAACTCCTTCCTTCGCTGCTGGCTGTCTGGCTTTCTGGCCATATCTTCTTTCTGTTTGCATCTCAGTGACAGACACACGAATGTCAGATGAGATTGTGCACAACCTGGATGGCTGCGAGATCTCACTGGTAGGAGATGACTTGGACCCAGAGAGGGAGTACCTGCTCCTGGATGGGGCACTGCTGCAGCAGCGGGGCCTGGAGCTCGTTAACACCTCTGCCTACCTGACCATCACAGGTACGTCCTCTCCGTGGTCACAGCTGTCCAGTTATGCCTCTGTCACCGACTGTCAGGCATCACTGGGAGAAGCAGTTATGTTAGAGATGTGTTGATGTACTTTGTGACACTGAGATGTAACCATTTCTTGAACTCCTGGCTTTTGGAAGTCGCAGACCATTTCCTTGGGGAGGTGGCTTTTCCTCCAGCACAGAGTACTGGGACATGGCATCAGCTCTCACCCAGGCTTGTATCACTCCTCCTGACTTACTCCTTGGGGTTTGGTGTTCTCAGGTGTCAGTAGCGTTTTGCATGACATGACTGGAGAACAACATACCCACAACTTGTGGACCGGTGCAACACTATTGTACTCTCCAGAATGTAACAGTGCTGTTGCTCTCGATCCTTCCTTCCCTTCTACTTGTTTTAGTGATGCAAGCAGGGATTCCATCAGGTCCTTAGCAGCCAGCTCGATCTCCGAGCCCTTCCCAAAATTAATGAACCCAGCATTGCCTTGGATCCCTCTGTAGCTCTGTAGTTGCTGCAGGGTTAGGATGCCAGGTGATTTTGGAGCAGGAGCTTCCTCACCCCACCCCTCTCTTCTTGTCTCAGGTGTGGAGAGCATTGCAGTTTACGAGGAGATCCTACGCCAGGTCTCCTACCACATCAACCATGGTGCTGCCCTCTATGAAAGGAAGTTTCACCTGTCCTGCACTGAGATGAACGGACGCTACTCCAGCAATGAGTTTACTGTCGAGGTACAAGACCAATACATGCACACAGAGATTCTTCTGCATGCATGGAGAGGACATGGTGCACGGGAATGCATGGAATGTGCCATGGACACTGGGCTGAGTCCTCTCACTCTGGTCTTTCTGCAGGTGAATGTTCTCCACAACGTGAACCGAGCTGCTCATCCTAACCATATTCTGAGCTCCCAGCAATTTGTGCACCGAGGCCATCATTTACCTGCAGAGCTGTCTGGGCACAGTTTGGCAAGCACCCACAACAACCCAAGTATGTAACACTATCTTTTGGGTTTATTCCTTTAGATCAGGATGCTGATTTTCTGATATCCTGGCAGAACCTTTAGCAGAGGATTCCTCTCAGGCTCCCTGTACCCATTATCAGGTTCTCATACTGTCCTGTTCCACTCGTCATTAGCCAGTGGACTGCAGTCTTTGTCAAATTGTATTTTAGAGCATGGTGCAACAATCCTCCTCTTGAGGCATATTATTTTCTTGATGTAGAAGCAGACGGAAATCTACACCTCAGAGGGTCTAAAAAGAATAACTAAGCTGACTTAATTCATGCACCTTGCAAAGGTGCTATGTGGGCTTGTGTAAAGTAATTTCAGAAAGAAGCTTCAACAGCAGGAGAGAAAAGTGAGTCGAGACTGCCACTGCTCTAAAGAAAGAGATGGGAGTAGGTGGTGGTCAGCAAGGCAGGAAAATACAGGAGATGGCACCATGCAGACAAGAGGAGAGTTCTTGCCCCCAAAACAGAGGAGAAGTCTGAAAGCTAGACTAGATGTTTGTTTGTGCTGGTAGGCCTGTGCCACAGACATGACCACACTCCAATCGATTCCTCCTGGGCTGTGAAAGCTCTGGGACTTGTTACAGGCATTTTGGTCCCCTGTTGCAGGGAACAAACAAGGCACCTTTGAGCTAGCTTTTGCTGCAGTTTCCTGCAGTAGCTGATCCCAAGCTGGTCCAGTCCTGCAGTAGGCACTGCAGGGGCAGCCTGTGCATGTGCCAGCCTTTGCCTCTCCCTTCCCCAGCTCTGCCTGGTGGCAGCAGCAAACTTGTCCCTGCTGAACAGAACCATTAACAAAGTCGTGGAGGGCCTAGGTAGATTTTGCAGGGAATCTGGTTATCTGGGGAGTTAAGGCTCGGTCTACAGGCCTAAAACAAACACGTGGGAGTCGGGCTAAGGGTCTTAGATGAATTTCAGGTTTTCTCCTGTGGAGAAGCCAGGCTTTTGCCACAGCACTAATCAGAAGTCCTTAATAGCATTCCCATCTGCTCCATGTGCAACGAAGGCATCTTTCGGCTTCTTGCTTTCTCTACTGCTTGCACAGAAATCACATCCTCTGAAAATCATCCTTCAGCCCTTAGAGGCTGTCCCCAGCACACATTTCTCCCTCTCAAGAGCAGGATACACATATATGATGTGCAACGTATTCTGGTGAATTCTGCAAATAAAGATGTGCAGAGTCTACAGGCCAGGCTGACATCACAGGAACTGCCTGTGCCCAGAGGCACAGAAAAGTCAGGATATATTCCTGCATACACCAAAAACCCAAGCTCTGCCCAGGAATCTCAGTTCCTGCATGTCAGGTTGGAAATGCATGTTTCTGTGACAGACTCTAGACACAGCTTCTCGCTTTCTTTCTTCAAAGTGGTCCCCAGTGCTGCCACTGTCATCATCGTTGTGTGTGTGGGCTTCCTGGCACTTATGGTGATCCTCGGCATCCTGCGCATCCACTCCCTGCACCGGCGGGGAGTGGGGCAGGAGGTCCCTGGGGCTGCTGAGTCGGGGCACACCAGCACTGGAGGCAAAGACAGCGACATGTTCTGGGACGACTCGGCCCTCACCATCATCGTCAACCCCATGGAGGTGAGGAGCAGCCACTGTGATAGGGGCTGGGCGGGCAATTGGGTTGTCAGACCCTTCCCCTTACTCCATCTCTCACCTCCCCAGTCCTACCAGAGCTGTCAGGAGAGGGCAGCAGGGAGTGTGGAGGGCAGAGCTGGCGAGGGCATGGAGGATGATGACGACAGCACCGACTCGGAGACACCCGACTCCCCGGACAGCAGCGAGATGAATGACCGGCACATCATCGGCAAAAGTGACGTCTCTCACTGCTACTAGGAGCTTTAAAACACCCGCCCAGTGGATCCCCCAAAACATATGGCAGGAAGGAGGAGGTGTCCTACTTTCAACTTCTTTCCTCCCCCACCGTGTACACATGTGCTCCTCCCTCATTTATCATTTCTGCCTCCCATGTTCCTTCATCTTCTGCCATCCTCGTTGTGGACATTCCCCACATTATTGACCCCCCATCTGGCTCTCCAGAAACGTGTGTTAGGGCACTTACACATGATGGTGGCACAGTTCAAACTGTGATGCAGATGTTGGAAAGAACAGAAATCTGAAAGGCAGAGCCAGCTATAGGGCTCAGAGTGGGGTTTCTCACAACCCCTCCCCAGATATTATATATATATATATTGTATATTTTTTCAATGTTGTCATTTGAGGTTTATTCTCGTTTCATGCAAAAAAAAAAAAAAACAATCAACAAACCACTGCAGCTTTGTGTCGCTTTGTAAAATTGTCAATACTCCTAATACTAAATGAATGAAGGTAAGAAAGATGAGGAAACAAAGTGGATTTTAAAATAAATGGATTTCAAATAAAACATTCAGGACGTTTGCAGTTTTTCACTACAACCAGGGAAAGATACAGTGTAGCCTCTAATGTGAAACTGGAACTTGTCCAGAGCATGTATTTACTGAAATGACTGCCTTATCTCGAGGAAGGGTTACATCTTTTAGCATAGAATGATAGCATAGATGAAACAAGAAAAACACATCACTCACGAGCCTACCCCCTGCCTTTTTGAGAGTCAAAATATCTGTAAACACAATGTAGCCTTCCCCAGGATTCGGTGCTAGGACCGACTGAGGAACAGAAGGCACTCAAGCCTGTCGCAGGCAAATGTAGCACATGCAGCAAACTGAATTCTTGAACACAGGAAAATAAATAAGGCTCTTTCCATACACTTAGTGTATCAATAGAAACAGGCCACATCTCCTTAGCTTCATCTATCTTCTCACCTGATACGCTTTCTTTATCAGTATGATAGAGTATTTTTTATACCAGGGGTTCCAGCTTCTAGAACAGCCTCAGCATTCCTGGGGGAAGGAGGCATCTTGCTCTTTCTGCTGAGAATGGAAGGGATGGAAACACAACAGATACTAGCACAGCATGGCTCTGAGCCCAGCAGTAGCATGAGTTGTTAGGATAGTGCTTCAGAGCAGGTTGTGCTTCTTCCCTGGATCTACTTGGTCTGGTTTTTCAGACCCTGCAAGACAAAAAGGGGCTGTCAGCTGCCTGACACATCTTGGGGCAGTGGCTGCAACATGTGAAGGACCCAAAGGAAAATTCTGCAGTTTGTTGGCAGTCAAAGTTGAGAAATCCTCCTTAGGGGCAAGAAGGCAGTAGAGTAGGTGAGAGTGGAAGAGCCCCTCTGAGGGCATGAAAGGTTGCAGCACAAGATCTCCGCTTGCTGCAGTTCTCTCAGATGTCTCAGCTCTAGCCTGTCTTCATGCCCAGCTGTGCCCACAAATGGTTGTTACTGGGTCCAAAAGAAGTGAACATGCTGCGGCTAAGACACTCTTACACTTTCTGTCTTACACTTTTTGTCTCCTTCCAATAGGAAGTTCCCCTTCCCAGGGAAGTTCCATGCCCTTGTTTCATCAAGGGAGTTTACAACAGGCACTGTCAAACCAGTGCCCTGACATCTTGAAGCACCGGAATAATTCAAGTCTCCAGAAGGAAAAAAAAGGCTACATTGTGCACAGTGGAGCAAAATACTTGGCACAAAACAGTCGCTGTGTCCTGAGAATGCCTGACCCAGATCCGATCTGTGACAAAAAGCACCTTTCAGAGCAATGAAAAACACCAGGTCTCAGGACCATGATGTCCCTGTACCTCCACAGCAGCCTCAGCCAAGTGCTGCAGCTTACAAGTTGGAAGAGGCCAAATGTACGATGGCTTCATAGGTAGCCATCACGATGGCTGCGTTTGGGATCTGGCGGATCAGGTGCGCCAGGAGCCCCCGGTATAGAGTCAAGGGTCCCTCTTCACGGACCACGAGCTGCATAGTCTGTGTAAAGGAACGGTACCGTGACCCCTCCTCTCGCAACCGTGTCCGAATGACCTCTGGAGAGACAAGAAGGGAAGCCCTGTATTAGCAGATGGATCCTACAGGCATGGCATTTCCCCTCACGGGGAACACAAGGCAAGGAGAGTGGACCCACTCACCATGTGGATATGCAATGCATGTAGCACATGTTTTGGAGACAGCAGCAGCGCCCATTAGTCCAAAGAAATCATGGTTGTTTGGTGGAAGTGTGAGTGATGGGGAATGGGAATGCTGGCTGTTTCTCAGCTGCTGTTTCAGTGCTTCATAGATGACAAAGTGTATGATGGTCTCTGACACTCCAGCATAGGAGGCAGTGACCCCACGGTAAAATCCACGCAGGCCTTCGGTGCGGTACACGCGCATGGCACACTGGAGAGCGTTGCTGGCCATCTCCCCCTTCACCCTGTAAAGAAGGGACAGGGTTAGGACAGCATACTGCACCCTGACCTACAGTGCTGTGTGAACACAGCCATATGGCTCTTGCCCAGCCTATGACTTGCCATGTTCTGATGAGAAATCACAGACCTCTCTCTGCCCACCACCACCCCCAAACCAGTCCTGATATGAAATGGAGTGGCTCTGCACTGCTGGCCTGCCTTACCTGGCTTCCAGCTGCATCCTGGTTTTCACTAACCAGATGGGGTTGGTGAGTGTGGCTGAGCTAATGCCTGGGAAACACAAGAGGAAGACAGCCGTGAGCGCCAGGATCACGCTGACAGTTTGTGAAGAGGTGCTGATCTATCAGCTCTCTGAGCTCTGCTTGGCAAGCTGCAGGCATTTGCAATTTGAGAATGACCTTGAGAAGAGATATTTAGGGCAGACTATTTGATTCTCCTCCTCCCCTATTCCAGCCTTTGTCTAGTGGTAATCAGCTCCTCTGCCTCCAACAAAACCCTACTACAGGCCCGGGTGTTACCAAGAGGCAGGAAACAGCAGGCTAATTTTGCAAGAGTGGAGGATTTTGTTAGAGTACTGGGATATATCAAGAGAAATGGTTCTGTGAGTGATCTAAATTACACACTGCCTTCTCCCTCTCTCAGCAGAATAGAGCTCATGATAGCAGCTGAAGGGGTAAAGACTAGACTGCAAGAGATGAGCCTAAGAAGAATGAAGGGTGAGAAAACTTTTTGGTTACCCAAGGAACTCACTTCTCCAGATGTGGAGGGAGAAAACTTCAGAGTAGCAATGGAGAAAGAATGAAACACATAGACACTTCCAGACAAAAGGACCTTTTGGCTTTGATTTGAGACAGAAAAAGCTCACCTGCACAGGCTGCTGCTAAGATGTGTACTTTCTTGGACTCCGGTACCAGGACAGTATTAAGCCTCTCCTTGGTACCAGAATAGGCAGCAAAATATATAGCCCTGGTTTGAAAAAAATACAGAAGAGGTTACAGCTCCCCTATGAGGAGCAGAAACACTACTGTAGGGTCTCACTCCAACTTTTCTTACTCCCAGCACAGGTTTGTCTAACGTGACATCAGATACCGTTTACACCTGGCCCACAGCAATCATCGTAACGCTATGATCAAAAGCTGCAGAAGATGTCTGTGTGAAGGGGTTCTGTGGCACATGAGCACAAGGCCCAGACTGCTTTCAGAAAGTGGAGCAACAGTTATGACACAGGTCCCTCAAAAAGTGTACAACATGAGGCACTGTCTCAGAGCGGTACTCACCGGGAAGGAGCAACCCCGGCGAGGTTTGGACCCAGACCTCGGAACAAGGACCGCATGCCTTCCTTCTCAAGGATGGCCCTACAGAAGGAAATGAACAGAGAAATCAGCAGAATAACTAAGCCGGGGGCTCTCCTGTTCCTCCTCCTTCTTTGCTCTTCAGTATTTCTTGTAGCACCCTCCCCTCACCTCCCATGTTATCCTTTTTCTGCCCTACTCTAATTTTCTCTCCAACCACTTTTCCTCTTTTCTTCAGTCATAGAATCATAGAATGGCTTGGGTTGGAAGTGACCTTAAAGATCATCTAGTTCCAACTACCTTGCCATGGGCAGGGACACTTTTCACTAGTCACTGCATCCTATTCTTGATGATGCCATCCCTCTGGGTTTGATCAAACCACTAGCTGAGAAATTTCTCTCAGTCCCCAAAGCTGCCTTGCAGAGCACAGATCACCGGTGAGAAGCAGATGTACCTGTTTCCAGAGCCTCAGCTCAACTCTCTTTCTCTCTCCCCTCACCCTCCACCTGATGGCCAAACCATCACCTCCCAGGTGCTAACAGGCACACTGCCCTGTCCTACTCACCTCAGCAACTTGAGCACTCCAGGAGATGGTGGGGTGGGATTCATCAGCCTCACACTCATCCCCGGCAGCTGTACCTCTGGGAAGCACAGAGGCCGCAGTGCCAGCTGGGATGACTGTAGACGTGTCTTCACCACTTCCAGGGGACAGGTCAGGATGGCTCCAGCTGTGCCACCACATCTAGGGCACAACAGCGCATTTAGAAATGACCTCTGTGCCATAATAGAGCAATAATTCCGACCCTGCTTGTCCACAAGTTCTCCCCTCTGGGAGAGAAGGTTAGGTACCCCAGCCTATGTCACACATGACCGCCTGCTCTGACACTGATTAATGTAACAGCTCATCTTGGGACATCACCTGGCAGCCTCACTCTGAAACCTTACTCAGTATTTGAGACAAAGAGTCCCAAGTCCATGGGGACTCAGCAGTCCCCCAGAGCAAACATTTCTGCTGCCCAACCTCACTGCAAAGCCTTCTGCTGAGGTCACCAGGCACCGTGGCTCACACCTCACCACAGCCGAACCAGCTCACAGAGGGGCAGCACAGAACTCTCCCATCCCTCAGCCTGCCTGTGTCTTTAATCCATAATTACGTCAGACCCACATTTGCAAGGCCCTGCAAGCAAGATCTGTATTTTCTGCCAACAGCCAGGCTCTCTCCAAGCCTGGCTTGCTTAATGAAAGAGGACCCTGACCTTCAGCAGGCAGAACCTATTTTTGGACCTCATGAACCATCTCCATCAATCAGTCTCGTCACACCGCAGGAATGCTGAAAGGACACATATCCCCTTTTTCCCTTTCTACCACCCAGGGACAAGCCAGAACTGATACATTTGGTTCTCAGCATCTGCCCCACTAAATCCTTCAACTGATAACTCCACTCTTCTAGAGGATGCTCAGTACCTGAAAGACCATTTTGAGATGAATTGGCATATAAGCCATGTAAGAGGCTTTGACAAATGGACAATCGTTCACATTTGCCACAGCCAAAGTGGCTTTGTGTCACAAGAGATGGAGGCTTAATAAAAAGCTCACTCTGCTCCAAAGAAAGAAAAGCCAACCAAAGAACTACAAGATGTGATGGTACAGGACAGCAAATGGTGAGAGTTCTAAAGAATTATTTTGAAAGTCTATACAGCTCAGCATGTTATTCTCACAGCTTTAGCTCTTAGGGCTTTGTTTATCACTGCCAACAGGTGGGGGGGTAAAAAAAAAAAAAAAAGAGAGGCCTGGATGCCTATTGCACTGACATCCAAGTGTTGAAGATATGGCAGCCAAGAGATTATGCAGCTAATGATGCCAGCAACTCTTATAGCTATGCTATTCCATAACACTCATGTTGCTTTGTCAAGCCCTTGGCAGATGTACACAGTGGTGGTGATGATTCGCAGAGCAGTCCATCAGCAGCAATTTCCCTCAGGAGGGATAGGATGGGTGGTGGGAGTCTGGCAACGTGACTCCAGAATTTAGCTCCTGCTCAGAAGACAACACACAGCAAAGCAGTGAACACCCTGGCTCAGGTTCTCTGGGTGAACAAGCTCATCAAGGACAGACACCAAGACACAGCCTACGTAGCAATCCAGAGTTGCACGAGGCAGGGTCTCCTTTTACAAAGGCCACGTTGATTCTTCTCATATAGACCATACTCACTTAGGGGCCCAACAGTCCTGTTCTCTACCATAGATTCTATTAATTTGTCTGATACAGGCTCCAGACTTACATGCCTGTTGTTTCTTTGACCAGAAGTACAGTCTCCAGTTCAGGAGAAGACTGAGTACAGTGGTGACAGATCAAGGTCTAAAAGGTCCGAACAGGGCAGTTTCAACTCCTTATCTAAAAGCTGAGCAAACAATACATCAGGAAAACATTTAGAGAAGCAATTGCTTGGTATACTAAATATTCTTCTCTCTAATAGTGCATAAGGAGGCAAAAGTTTATCTTAGTATCTTATTTCTTCAAGAAGTCCCCGCCTGCAATGGTGAGGATATGAGTTTGAACGCACACTTCCAGTATATATAAAAGTTTCCTGAGGTCAAGTTCCTGAAGCTACTGATACATCTAGATAATAGAGAAGTATTATAAAGGCAATAATAACAACTAAAGAAATTGTTACTCCTTAGCATGGTGGCCGTTTCATCAGCAGAAAGAGAGTCTGAGGTGAATTGGGGCCTCTGAGCCACTATGCCTCAATAGCAAAACTAAAGAGGAAAAAAGAACACAAATTAATCAAAGCTAAGAAAATGAGGTGTACCAGTTGTTCAAAACTAGAAGAAATTTCAACTGTGATGTATTAGTGTGAATTACATGATGATATAGCTGCTTACACTGTAAGAAAGACCTAGGTGGTCTGCAGAATTCTTCTGTTTCAGGAGAAATGGAAAATTACGTGTCATTACTCTAGATGCAGGAACTAAAGCACTATCTGCAAAATAGGATGAAGAGCAGCAGTTGAAAACAAGTACAACATGTACTCTCAGAGCAAAGCTGTGGCAAGAAGTGCTAATTGAATAAGGCGGATAATTTTACCTTAGAAAATGGTACTTGCCTCTAGATCTTGCCTTCACATTTTAAAGGGAAAACTGGGAAGTTTGAGGTGACAGAAAAAGAGGATTAGTTGAGAAATACAAAAGACACTTAACATTTTTTCAATGATCTAGAAAGTGTATAAGCACATGCATAGAGGTGACAAGGTTTACTGGTAATTCACATTAGCTCTTACTTAGGCTAGCAAAAACTTGAGGCGGCTTGAAGATCTTCATTTAAGAATAGCAATGCTGGGTCAGACAAACCTGCAGTTAAACCAGGCTGCTGCCGAGGACATGGACAAATAAAGGTCACCTACAGAAGAGCAGAAGAAATACCTCCAGAGCACTCTCCCAGCTTCCCACAATTTTCAGCTCAGGGATGTCCTCAGCCAGAAATGTTGCCTTGCTTTTAATAGCCTTCGACACATTCCTTTTCATTCATCTTTTTAAAATGCTTCCCAGACACATAAGAAGCCTTTACCCACTACTATCCTGTGGCCAGGAGTCCCACAGTCTAACTGCACACTGTGTTCAGAACTGTGTTCTTCCATTAGTTCTGAACAAACCTCTCACAATTTTCTTTTGATGGTCCCCAGTTCTTATACGGGAAGATAAAGTGAAAAACTGTTCCTTCATGAATGAGACCCTGTTTAGTTTCATTACATAAACCAGTAATATTAAATATAGTGCAGTAATAAACTGAACTTCTAATTCATCTCTTATTCGCGTTATTATCCCCGGGGTTTTAATTAGCTGTAATTCAGGAGTATTGCTTAATGGATGAGGATGGAATACAAACTGACAAAGTTCCCCCTAGTGACATTCTTGTCACTAGCCAAACTCTCAGTTTTTCAGGAACCATGGTGGAAAAAGATGAAGAAAAGCTTAAAAAGAAAGCTAAGAAATAAAAATATATTAAGAAAGTTTAAGATGCAATGATTATATCGTTCAAGGGATAAATTAATAGAAGAGAATAACATATGCGAGATAAAATGGGAACAGAGAGGACAAGTATGCATATGCAAAGATTGACATAGCACAAGAACTGCTTTAGGTGCAGAAAAATTGAAATTTACTAATTAAAAGCAATTAAATTATGTGCCTTATTGTACATGCTGTATCACAGGCTTCGCTGTCACATGGACTCCAGCAGGTTGGTGGGATCTGGAAAGGGGTTAGCTGGCTGCCTAAGCACAGGACTTCTGCAGTTACTCAGAAGAGTCCGGAGGACCACATCATTTTCTGCTTTAGGGCACCATAAACTTGGAGCTCATTGTTTTGAGACTTTAAAGAGAGAAAGGGGGAAACGCCACGTGAGAAACGACTCGCTCAAGGGCACGCTCCTCATGCAGAGAGGCACGGCTGGGATCCAAACGCCTGACTCACCAGAATCAGCCGCACCACTCAAAGCCAGAAAAATCACCCAGGAATCTCAGCCACGCGCTGATGGAGAGAGCTGGCCGCCCTCCCGAACACAGGCGCGCTCCACCACTCGCCCCGCCGAAGAGGCCTCGTGGCGCCTCTCGTTCAGCACCCCGCTCCCCTTGCCCCCCGTCTCCGGCAAGCTCAGGCTGGATGAAACTCCGCGTCCCACAGCGAAGCTCTCCGTCTTCCCAAGCCGCGGAGCCAGACATTCCCCCC
>VZTF01002718.1:0-30151 GCA_013397755.1 Cnemophilus loriae | reverse complement strand
CCGCTCCCTGCCCGGCGCCATGGCCATGAGGGAGCTGGTGGAGCCGGAGTGCGGGGGCTCCAACCCCCTGATGAAGCTGGCGGGGCACTTCACCCAGGACAAAGCTCTGCGGCAGGAAGGACTGCAGGGCCCGCTGGCCTGGCCCCCCGGGGCGCCCGAAGCCGCAGCCGTGAGTGTCGCTCCGCTTGCCGGGCTGGCTCTGGGTCATGCCGGTGGCTGGGTCGGTCAGCCGGGGTTGGGGGTGAGCAGGGCGGGGGGCTGTCGGTGCAGTTGGTGTCGTGTCGTGGTTTTTTTGTGGAAAAAGGCCCAAGGGTCACCCGAAGCAGGGTTGTGGGGTGAGGGCGTGTTTGTGGGCTCTCAGGGGGTGTTGGTGGCTGTGGTGAGCTGTGTGCCCTCCTGTCACAGGCCCTAACACAGACAGTGGTGGGAGGGGGTTGGACAGGATCCCTCAGAGTGTTCCCGCTCCTTTAGCTTTAGCTGGCAGCTAACGCAAGAAAATGTTGACGTCCTAAGCTTAAGGAAGAGGAAGATATAATCTAATTGGGTCGTGCTGTGTGTGTGTGGAGGGGTATGGGACTAAAACTGTTGACACAATTGTCCACTATTCCCTGCAGGTATCCAAACCACTGGGAGTAGCCACCGAAGATGAGGTAAGAACGGATTGATTCATCTCCTTATAGCTTTTGATTAATCTTCTTAAAGCTTTTTTCATCAACACTATTATTTTACTCCTTACCTGATGCTAATATTTTCTTCTGACAAGCCTTTCTTTCGCACTCCATGGCTTTGCTTGTTCATCTTCTATGTGATGTTTGTAATCCATCTCTCTCTTTGGCAGCTGGTTGGAGAGTTTCTGCAAGCACAGAATGCCCCTTTGCTGTCTCGTGCACCCCAGACCTTTAAGATGGATGACTTATTGGCTGAGATGCAAGAGATTGAACAGTCAAGCTTCCGACAGGCCCCTCAGCGAGGTGAGGGGAGCTGAAGTAGGTGGAGAGCTGGAAAAGGTCTTGATGTTATGGTTAAGCTCCTAGCAGGGTGGTTCCTATCTATTGAGCCCTTCTGAGATTGTATCTGGAGTATTGTTTCTGGATTTGGGCCTCCCAGTCCACTGATCTACTGGAACAAGTTCATCAGAGATCGATAAAATATTCAGGGACAGGAATCCGTGTTGTAAGAGGAAAGGCTGAGGTAACTGGACATTTTAACCTGGGTAAGAGGAGCCTGAGGGGCAGGGGGTGGAGTGTCTTGTTGCTGTCTTCAGCAGCCATGGTCAGGATCTTCACAGCAATAGTCAGGAGAAGGACGAGGGGTAATGGACACAATTTGTGGAAAGGGGAACTGACTAGGTATGTGGAAACATTTCTTCTCCTGGAAGAGGCAGTTCAGTACTGGAACAGGTGCCTAGGGAGGCTGGGGAATTGCCAGCCATGGACAAATTCAGAAGTTACCTGATGAATGTCCTGAGCAACCTCATCTCTGACTTTCATGTTAATGTGCTGTGAGAGCTCTGGCAACCTCCAGAGACTCGTTCCAAGTGAAATATTTCTGTGATTTTATTCTAACAAAGAGAAAGATCAGAGGTGATTTGGGCTAGCCTAGAACACATAAATGATGCCTTTGAGTGCTCCAGTCCTCACTTCGGTTTTTTTTTTTCCTTTATGTAGCTCCAGGTGTGGCAGCCCTGGCACTGTCTGAAAACTGGACCCAGGAATTCTTGGCTGCAGCAGATAATGCTGGAGATGTCTCTTCAGATTACAATGAAGCTGACTGGTCACAGGAGTTCATTGCTGAAGTGACAGGTGAAGTGTCCTTTTTTGGAATTACTGTCAAGATGATGTCCAGTCACATGCCTGTGTATAGAGAAGAGCTACTGAATGTGAAATTGGAGTATTGCTTTGGGCCCAGCAGTCAGTGTTCTCTGTAGCAGCTTTAATAGGGTGGAGGGTAGGAAAGCTGCTTTGTGATGGTGTTATGGCTAAGTCAAATTATGAACAATGTGGTGTGGAAGCTTTTATTTAGGTGTAAAGGTCTTTTGTTCTTAGCTTAGGTTACTTAGGGAATTTAGGAGAAGCATGCTCTTTAAACTGCTTTATAAAAATTATTATTCAACTTCAATTATTATTCAATAATTATTCAATTATTCAATAATTATGATTATTCAAATTATTATTCAAGTTGGAGATGGCCTGGTACTGCTTCTTGCTTACATGTTTTCTAATTCCTTCTCGTAAAGCTAAATTTGCCTTTGGTACAAAGGTAAATACTCTTTAGTATGCTTTGGCCAAATATTTTGTGTCAGTTGCGTGGAGGTAGAGGGATGCTACAGCCTGGAAATGTGCAGAGTGAGTGTTTCTGGCCCAAAGGTTAAGCTTTATTTGAAAAGCCATCCTGCATTGTGTATAGAACTGGGTCTGGAATAGGGTTCAGTTACCATCCATGCCCTAATCTGGAAATTATTGAAAAGATTTAAGATTTAAGTAGATGTTGTTTTCTTCTCCAGGAGTGGCCACTGTAGAAATCTGGGTAGTCCAACTCTTTGACCTTCACTCTTTATATTTCTGGGAATATAAATGAGAATCTACAAAGGTCTTTGAGAAAGTTCTGATGAAAACCTAGTGCTTTGTAGGCTGTGCTTTTGACAGAGACTTGTAATGCATTGCTAATTTTCTTGACCTACATAGTATCCCACATGGAGCAGATGAATAAGTTGTGATAGCAAAGTAGAAAATCATAAGTTTATTGTCACCACAGTGGCATCTGTATTAATTCACTCTCTGAACCAAAGGCTTGATTTTTAGCTCAGAATAAACAAAGGTAGAAGAAGCAAGCATAAAGAAAGGTGTGCTGGTCTGCCTGTCTTACTTTTCTCTCCCGTCTTCCTTTGCAGATCCGCTGTCTGTGTCTCCTGCCAAATGGGCAGAAGAATACCTAGAGCAGTCAGAGGAGAAACTGTGGCTTGGGGAATCAGAAGATCAGTCTTTGGCAGATAAATGGTGAGTCTGACTTCTCAAGACTAGCTGTTGCTGCTAGGCACTTGGTTTAGTGAAGTTTGGAAGGGTGATAGAAATCTGTTACGGCCTGAATGCTTTTGAGTCATTTAACTTAGACTGGTGTTCTCAGGCCTTTGGTTTCAGAGAAAGCAGGAAACAATACTTGCAAACTGAAATTTTTAAGAGAGTGTAGCTTTTCTGTTCTCTGGTTCCAGGCAGATACTTTGATCATGTAGGCTAACTTAGTCTCATGCCTAATGCAAAGCTCCGTAAAGTAACTTCAGGAGTGAGTTCAGGAACTTCTTTTCTGCAACAGATGCTTTTTACTAGGCTCTACTAGTTGTAAACTGTCATCATGTAATTCTCCCTATCTGACAAACCACTTCCAGCCTTTCTTTGACATATTTCTAGGTTCAGCCTTCTACATATTATTTTAATGTGGTTTTTTGTGGTAGATTAAAGATGGATCCATCTCTCTGTAGGTACCTGTTGAGTACAATTAAGTTTTTCATTTAGAGATGCAAAACACACAGAAACAATTTGGGCTTCTTAGATCTTTCCTTAAAAAAAATTTGTATGTTTGAATTCTCCTTCCGCCTGGCTCTTGCCTTCTCCGATAGCTTTCTGCAAATAATGGACATTCCCGAGTTATTGCCACCACTTCCAAAGACTTCCCCAACACTGAATGTAGTGGTAACACCTAGAACTGGTCCTATCCTATTGTAAGCTGGACAAGACATACTGAGTCGTGTCTTTGCTCTAAGTCCTCAATCCTCTTCAGAGCTGATGCTTTTCCAAGACACTGTTTTCCTTGTCAGTGGGCATGACCTACTTTCTTTGTTCCTGGATATATGACCTTGTTTCTGGTAGTGTAAAACTTGCAATGTCTGATGGCATGTGAGCTTGGCAAGGAATCCAGACTGCTCTGCAGAACTGTGCTGGCTCTAATTGTTTAATTCTGCTGCTGTTTGTGTCAGTCACTTGCACAGTTAACTTAGTAGTAATTTTGAATTTTTATGGATACGTAATGGTACTGAATCAGTTAGGAGAAGCCCAGAATGTTTGAGGAGGGGTTGTATCCCTCAATACTGTTGTCTGCCCCATTGTGTAGACTGTTGTTAGTGAAAGAGTTCGCTGTTGCCTGGTATCAGACTATCTCTTTCCCTTTTACTGCCTTGGAACACAGGTATGAGGAATACCAGCCTGAGGATGATCTTAAGAAAACTGTTACTGATTTTCTCTCCAAAGTGGATGATCCGAAACTCAAGAATACTGAGGTGAGAAATATGACTGGGACTGAGATGAATTATTTCTGTGAATTAGTAATTATATAATTAGTAATAATTATATTACTGTGAGTAAGGGGTGTGGGGAATTGAGAAGGGTGAAGATAGTAAAGGAATAAAGCCTCACGTTGTCTCATGTTTCCATTTCTTCCCTGATTCCTGGGAGTTCAACCCTACAATCCACTTTAGATATTGTCCACCTCCACTCTTGTGAAGTCTGGTCCTTCCCACCTTTCTGGGCCTTTTGTGCTCGCTCTGCAGAGAGAAGCCCTCTTAGTGAAGGAGGGGGGCATGGGCAGAGGGCTTGTGGGCACAGCATCTGCCCAGCTCCACCCTTGTTTCATTTCTCTGCCGCAGTTCCTAAAGTTTGTCCGCCAGATCGGAGATGGGAGGGTATCGATCGAAGCTAATCAGGTGACCCACAGAGACCAAGATCAGGCAGAGCAATGGGCAGCTGAGTTTATACAGCAGCAGGTAGGAGCCCCAGGCCTGTATGCTCTGAAGGAAGAAAGCATTTTGCCACAGTGCACAGTCTGGGAGCAAAGGAAAATGGCAAGTCCAGCTCTCAGTGATGCTGAGGGAGACAAGGGAGGGGCTGTTGGGCTCTTAGCAGAGTCTAGCCAGAAGCTGGGAATGTATTTGGACAGTTTGAGTTTTCTCATCTCCCACAGCATCTGTGAGGAAGAGGAGATTCAGATGAATTCGTTTCCACTTCATAGGCCATCAGTTCTTACTGATGAGGAGGGAGGGTCATCACAGACCCTCCTGCTGTTTTGGGATGTGCCCTGAGATTGCCAAACTCTAAAAAGAAAGGTGTGTTTCTGTTTCCAAACTCCCAGGGGGCATCCGATGCCTGGGTGGATCAATTTGCGCGATCTGGGAACATGTCAACCCTTGATACGGAATTTGAGCAGGCAAAGGCTGCTGTGGAGGTAAAGCTGGCTGAGAAGGAGGGCTGGGGTGCCAACTGAGAGCCCATGGTAGGGTTACCTCTCTCCTTTGCATGCTCTGAGGAGGGCTGGAAACATTCAAGAGGGAGTTCTCTGGCATGTCTATAGACCTGAGTTTATGGGTGAGGTACTCCAGTCACACTTTGTTCTCCCTTCAGTCAGATGTGGAGTTCTGGGACAAACTCCAGGCAGAATGTGAGGAGATGGCCAAGAGAGATGCAGAGGCTCACCCTTGGCTCTCTGAATATGAAGACCTTAGCTCCTCATCATACGACAAGGTAGGGGAGAACAGGGTCTCTCAGCCTTAGCACTGCTGATGTGCTGCCTTGGGGAGCCTGGCAGTGTGTCTGCCTCACTGTGAGCTCCACAGACCCTAAATGCTGCTGAGATTCCTTCTCACACTGATGCTTTGCTGTCACTTACACCCTTGTTGCAGATCAGCTAGGGGTTAAATATTGTTTTCACTTGGGCTCGTCTGCAGGTGCTGTCTGGTTCTTGTCCAACACCAAATGCCAGTGAATCCAGGGGTTCATTGCAATGAGTTCAAGGGTTGTGTCCCCCTGCCCCTCTCTCTGCTTGCCCTCCAAGCTAATAAGATCCATACTAAATGTTTTGTCTCTCTAGCAGCTTATTGCAGGTCTGGTTTGGGGGATTTTTCCAGCACAGAGCAGGCAGGAAGAACCACCACTGTTTTCTGATCTGCTACAAATTAGCAATGAGGATGAGGTGCTGGCTAGTCTGCAGCTTGAGTGTTCCTGATGCAGCAAGACTAGACTATGCTGTGCTATAGGGAGTGCTCTTCTCCCTAAGCCTGTCTCCTAGCTTTAGCCCCTGTGTGTCTGTCTGCCCTGCTAGGGTTACCAGTTTGAGGAAGATAATCCCATGAGGGATCACCCGGATGCCTTTGAAGAGGGGCGGAAGCGCTTGGAGGAGGGTGACCTCCCCAATGCTGTCCTGCTCTTTGAGGCTGCAGTGCAACAGAAGCCAGATCATATGGAGGTGAGTGGCAGCAGAGATAACGGGCTGAGCTGTCAGGGTGGGTGTAGAAAAATCACTTAAGTGTTAGGACCTGTGCAGGGTGTGTGAAAATACCTCATTTTTTTGTGGCTCTGATTTTGTAGCTGATGTGTATGAATCCTCAGGGAGCCTCTGAGGGAGGAGGTTTCTGACTTAAGGTCAGTTACAGGAAGCACAAAGTCGTCTGGCCCAGAGCTATGTAAAATCTTTGGAGCACATGAGACTGTGCATGGAGCCAAGACAAGGAGTTCTCATCTCTCAAGTTGCTTCTGTGAAAGTCTTTATTGGCATTGTAAGTTTGGAGAAGCTTATGGCAGATCACTGCTTTCCATATCTGTATTAAATTCTAATTCTGAGAAGCTCTTTAGACTGGGGTTCTGACTAAGTCTTTCGTCTAGGTGCTAGGAGAAGATATGACCCAAAAGGGTTGGGATGAGAGAGAGATGGCTTGGGTGTTTTCGCAGTCTTAATTGAAGTTGTGGGCCGAAGAAGGATTTTTACACTGAAGTCAGAGGTCCATCTCCTTGTTAAGTGAATACTTTTTTCCATAAATCACTTCGGCTTCTGCAGGATGAATTGAGAAATGGAATAGTCTATGTGCCTTTTTCCAGGGGTAGAGGACGTGGATATTCTCAGGAAGAATGCAAATACACCCATGTTGTCCCTTTCTGGAGTGCCTGCGTCAAGGATCCAGGGCTGATGAATTTTCAGTGTCTTGTTCAAACCCTGCTAATTATATGTAACTGGACATACATAATTTGAGTACTCTGAGACTTAAATGAGAGTGACATTTTGGAACAGAGGTTCTTGGCTTCTGGGAATAGGCATCTAACTTTCTAGGGTACTGGTAATAGGTGAAAAGTAAGCAGAAGGTTTGAAGATCTGCTTTAGCTTTAAAGTGGTCAAAGGGTGTTGTTAATACCTTTAGCACTGTCGCTTTCTTCTCATAGGCAGTGTGGGCTGCAGGCTGAGCATGATGGAGGGGTAGTTGAAACTGTAGGGGAAGAAACCTTGGGCCATTCTTGGCCAGCTGTATTGGAAGCATTCTGAATTCTTCAGGGAAGAAATCTTCTGGCTAGCTGTATTAAAAACATTCTGAATTCTTCTACTGTGACTGCAAAAAGTACAGGAGAAGTCAAGACTTCACAAATGGTACAGTGATCAAATAGACATGAACAATTGCTCTGAAAGAAATGTCATGTTTGCTTTGGTCCAAATTACAACTTTACCTTGAATCTCATCATCTCTTCTGCTGGCAGAACACTGCAGTTATCAGTGATCAGCTCTGCTTGAATTGTAGCTGTGTATGGTGAGGCATGACAAATTCAAGGGAGTAGATTGCCTTCTGCTTGTGGTGGCTTGTGCAGGGTTTCTGTGTTTTTGCTAATGAAACAATTTCCTTCCTTGAGGCAGTGGATACCTCATTTTGTGACTTACATTCAAGAAGCGGGTACATCATGCTGACAGTCCCACCAACTACAGCCTATTTTGGAGCTAGGGGTGTGGTTATCAACATAAAGTGAACAGTTATGTTGGATTTAGTGCCTAGTTAAATATTCCTTATATCAGCTGCTTGGAGATGGAAGTCATTTTCATGTACTGGTGTAATGATGATTGGAAATTCAGTAAAATAACAGTGCTTCTACTTTCAGGTCTGAAAGTCAAGTCTGCAAGGTTACTACTTGCTAGTGGACTGCTGCACAAGTACATACAGCTGCCTGCCTCGGGGGTCTCCTTACTGTTAGCACTGCTGCTATGCCATTTTGTTCTTGGGAAATAGGAAGTCTGCATTTTCCTCCTTCCTCTGCAGTTTGACCACAGTTAGAAGTTAAAAGTGGAGATTCTGTGATTTAAAAGTGTAAAACTGCCAACAGTTGCTTTATGATAGATTTCCAGGTAGACATTCACTTCTGTTCACTATAACAATCCCAGTTTTATTGTCTTTGAGGACCTGTGTGCCATGACATCTGTGTATCTTTTGAGAAGAACTTATACCTGTGGCTAATGTGTATACTTTGGTCTATTTGATCTCACTCTAAAACTGTGTGGGATAATATACTGGATTTAATCTCTGTGTTTGTGGCTTATTGGCTGATTTTCTCCTCTGTAAGTCTGACTTCATACATCTGTGTCTTCCCTAGGCTTGGCAATATCTGGGAACCACCCAAGCAGAGAATGAACAGGAGCTTTTGGCGATCAGTGCCCTCAGACAGTGAGTGTTGCAGCAGAGCTGCTGAGTGTGGCTCCTTGTTGAGTGTGTGGTTCCACAAGGACCCTATGGCTGTCATGGAGTGCTCTGTCTTGATTGTGTTACCTCCTGTATCTGGGTGTCTCCTACACTGATTTAATACCGTATGCACTTCTCTTTGTCCTGCAGGTGCCTGGAGCTGCAGCCTGGGAACCTCACAGCACTTATGGCTTTAGCAGTCAGCTTCACCAACGAGTCCCTGCAGAAGCAGGCGTGTGAGACCCTGCGGGACTGGCTGCGCCATAAACCGGACTATGCCCACCTGCTGGTCAAGGAACCAGAGGAGAGTGTCTCGGGAACAAACCTGGGGCCTTCCAAGCGTGTCCTAAGTTCCCTGCTGTCTGAGTGAGTTATGGTTACAAGTTTCAGCCTTTGGCTGAAACGCTTCTTGGAGGGCTCAGACTGGTCCAGGCAGGAGCAGAGTGAGCAACCTGAGGCCAACTCTCTCCACAGTACACCAATATCCTGTTCTGTGCTTTTCCAGCTCACTGTTCATGGAGGTGAAAGAGCTCTTCTTAGCAGCTGTGCGCAGCAACCCCTCAACTGTGGATCCTGATGTCCAGTGTGGCCTGGGTGTCCTTTTCAACCTCAGTGGCGAGTACGAGAAGGCTGTGGATTGCTTCAGTGCCGCACTCAGTGTGCGCCCCAATGTAAGAAAGGGGCAGACTGGGGGTGCTGGAGGTACTTGGGAGGTTTGTGGATGGAGGTTTGGGTGGAGGTGCTGCGTTTACAAGAGGTGCGTATTTGCAGTGGAGGAATAAGACAGACATACAGGGAAGGAAGGGTTGGCTTGGAGCTTGAAGAGATCCAGTTCATCTCAGCCCTTTCTGTGTGCCCCTTCCTCCAGGACCACCTTCTGTGGAACAAGCTCGGTGCCACCCTGGCCAATGGGAATCGGAGTGAGGAGGCTGTGGCCGCGTATCGTCGGGCACTGGAGCTCCAGCCGGGATATATCCGCTCTCGCTACAACCTGGGCATCAGCTGCATCAACTTAGGCGCCCACCGGTGAGCACAGGATGGGCAGCTCTGCTGTGACCCACGAGTTTGTGTGTGTTTGTTTGAGACAGAGTGCCATAGGTTACGAGGGCACGGCCACACTGCCTGCAGCCTTCTCTTGGCATAGGAGAGCAGAGCACGCGTGCGGACTCTGCCCAGAGATCCAAGTGTCGTGCAGTTACAGGTGGACTAGAGGCCATCTGGACTCCTGATTCTTCTAGAGGGAAAAGGGGGACCTCTGGTTCTGGAGCGGGGTAGAATCTAGTGAAGAGGAGGAAACTGTTTTGGAGGAGAAATACTTTAGAAGCAAATGGGGAAGGGAGTGTGAGATGTACCATCTTTTCCACTAAGCATGTGTATGCTCTCCTGTTGGCAGTGAGGCTGTGGAGCACTTCCTGGAGGCTTTGCACATGCAGCAGAAGAGCCGAGGTCCGCGGGGGCAGCAAGGAGCTATGTCTGACAACATCTGGAGCACCCTGCGCATGGCCCTCTCCATGCTGGGGCAGAGTGACCTGTATGGGGCAGCTGATGCCCGTGACCTGCCCACGCTGCTTCAGGCATTTGGCCTCCAGCAGTGACTCCGGGATAGGCTCCCCTGCGAGTGCAGCAGTTGCCTAGCCCAGCAATGAGTGACCTTTCTTAGGGAGAAAATGTTCACAAGGGTTCACACACATCTTTGCCCTGGTAGGGCAGATCATTGGCAACAGTTTTTTTCAAGTACCCCCCTGGTGAAGTGTGCAACTTCCCCAGCCTGTCTGTTGTGGCCTGAGCATTTCTGAACGGTTCACGTTATCACCTCCATGACGACTGACACTGCTGGTTCACAGATGATCAAAGTGGGGAAGACAGGAGCATCCCACCCTCCTGCCAGACTGCATTTGCAGTAGTGCCCAGCTTGGCTGTGAAATGTTGGCTATGAAAGCCATTCTGCAGAGGCTGCCTGCAAGAGCATGTCTTGAGTTCAGGCTGCTTCGGAGGGGTGGGATTGGTGTTTCACCAAAGAGGGTGAAAAATTGTGGGGTTTGAGCATGCTTCACCATGTATGTGCTTGCATGTGTGTATATGTGGGTTGCTAGGGGAAACTGGGGCAGTAGTCCCCTTTTCTGGCCACTGGTAACTTCATGGTACAGCCAGATGCTACTTTCTCCTCTCTTCATGAACATTTTAAGACAAGAGTACTGTACTGATGCTGCGGACAGGGGTGGAGGCCCTTGCCCTGTCAGGGTAAGGGGAGATCCCAGAGTTCAGGCTTGAGAGAAAGTGACTGAAATAAAAGTCTAAAATGTAACCTCTCCCAAAATACGGTGGGGAAAGGGGTCAAGTCTTAATTTTCTCTTGCTCATCTTTCATTGTTTTCCTTTGTGCAAAAGTCCCCATCTTGTGTGTAACTGAATCTTGTTAATTATAAATATCTGTATATGATTCTATTGGGGGAAATGTTTTTTAATTGTAAAGTATTTTGTATAATAAAGGTATAAGCCCACTGCTTTTCAAAAGATAGATTAGAATCTCTCTCTGTTTCTGTCTCCCCTTTTGACCCAGGTTTTGCTTTATTGATAGCTTGCATGCAGATGAAGCTTAAAGGACCTCATTTTGCTGTAGCCCGAGGCTTCATGGAGAGCCTCCATGTGCCAAAAGCTCTCTTTTTTTCTTGCTTAGGTTTAGAGGTCAGTGCTGCACTTTTTTTTCATCTTCTGGCCCACTGCAGTAAGGGAAGTTGTGTTACATTTTATCACCTCCAAGGAATCTGACTGCTGCAGCAGTGAAGGCTGGGGGCTTAAGCAGGAAGGGCTGCCCCTTCCTCTTCCATCAGGCACCTCTTTCTTCATACTTCAACCTCACAGGCTTGTTTTTCTCTCACTGCTGGAGCAGAAGATGTGGCAGATAATAGTATTTGCTGTATGTTTTCTGAGATTGATCTTCTTCTGTATCTCCCATCCAGCCCTATGGCAATGAGACCTGCATTCACTGTTCTGAGATTGCCGTACATGAAAAACAATTTGCTGCTTTTGCTGTCTGAAAGGAAGGGAAACACTGCTTCTGCATCCTGCTCACCCACACTGCTGGTCAGAGATGTCTTTTGGTTTTTACTTATCTCAGTCCTCTGTCAGATTCTTTGCTTGGTGACAGAAAACATAAATGCCTATGCTGTGCCTCAGCTACTGTCTAGGTGTTCTCCCTTCCCCAGTTCTCTGCTGTTGCTCTCACCACTGATTTCCTTTGGCTCTGTGATGCACCACATTCCTCTCTGTTCATATTCCCATTACCATTGCTTGGCCTTCCCTTTTTCTCATCCTCAGATTTCACTGGTGCTTTTCCTGTCCTAGGTTTCCTAGTTGCCTCAATTTCCCTTGCAGTGTCGCTTAACCTCTTGACTCTGTGTTGGTGTCCTTCCCTATCACACATTTGCCCCTGTCCCTGCGGGTAGGTTGGCTGTTACCATTTGTTCACTTTCCCTGGAAATTGCTCTCGCTTTCTTTTCCCGGTCCCCATTAAATCATCTCAGCATCTCTACTATCATTTGCTGAGGCTAAATCTTCACCTAAGCACTAGTCCCTGTTTAGTCTCCCAGGGCTGGGTGAAGATTGAGCTGCCTCTGTCTGGGTCCTGTCTGACTGTCCTGTTAAGAGCTGCCTTTGGAAGTGGAGTGTTGATGCAATGAACACCAGCTGGCTGCTGGTCTCGATCTGCATTCTGGTTCCAGTGCACAGTTTTTGTTTGTGCTCCGCAACCCTGTCTCTGGTATCCAAACCCAGCTTGTGCTGGTGCTCTGTATGTATCCTCATCCTAGTTTGCATTTCCAGCCACATCCATGTTTTTCGTTACCAAGCCCAGTTGTACATCAGGGATTGGTAGCAGGTACCAAACACTTTAGATTCACGTAAAGGCAGTGAGGGATGTTTGCATGTCCCTAATCTACCTCCCTGCTCACAACAGACCGAACCCTAATGGTAGATCAGGGAGTTGAGAGCCTTATAAAATGATTATGCTCTCCAATTTTTTCACTTTTCCCAATGCACAGAACAGTGGCAGGGCCTATCACCACTAAAATTTTTTAAGAGATCCCAGCATGATCTTTACCAAATTCTTTGGCTTTACAGGACACAGACTAATCTTAGAGCCATAAGTGAGTGGTCAAAGAGAATAGTTCGGTACATGTCTTTCCACCCATGCTTCTTGATATGTTTCTGCTGTATTTCTTTCTTCAGTATTTTATTTATTTGCTGCTTAAGACCCCAAGAAGTCATAGAATCTCTTGGTGATGGCTTTACCACCCAGCCAGAAAATGAAAATGTGCTTTCAGATTCTTATACCTCTAGCCATAGTCATCCTCATTAGCTCTTATCCTTGTCAAGGAACTTATTTGTTCTGTTGTTGTTTATTCTGCTTCACCACTGCAGTTTCCTCTCTTGAGCCCCATTATGATTCCGAGTTTTCTTGAGTTGCAGCCCCCGAGTTCAAGTTTTGGGTCCCAGGCTCTTACCCGTTGTGCCTGTGTGTGCTGAAGTCTTTCTGGTTTGGAAGGTGTTCAGACTAGTCCTTCCCTAGAGGAATGCTCTAGGGATGGTGACGTGAAGTGAGTCTTCATGGAAAGAGCATCAGGCAAGTAGATGGTGGCTACTCTCATATTCTTTGGGAATCTGCTGTTTGAAATACTGTCTGACACAGAAGTTGCATCAGTATGCTTGTTTTAGAGCATTTGGTGAATTTTTTCTTTGCCTATGACTTGTTGATTTTTAAACCACATGGTGTCTTTGGTCTTTACGATGTCTTGTGGATGCACACAAGAACTGCTTTTAAATACCTGAAGTATTTTCTTTTGTTTTTTAAGCCTGCTATCTTTTCCTTTGCGGTCTCCTCCTTCAGGGCCTGCAAGACTAGCAAATAAAATGGTCCTACTACAGTCCACATGTCCCCAGGAGGAACCCTTTTCCCTACCTCTGTACCCACCACTTCTGTATCTTTTCTATTTTTACTGTGTTCTTGCCGGTCCTTCCTTCATGCCCTAACCCAAAGCCCATGCCTCTGAGCCCTGACCACACACACTGCCACTTTCTCTCCTCTGAGTCGGCCCCTGCTGCTCAGAAGTCTTTTGGCAGGCAAGGAAGGACTGAAAGCAGCACAGCAGCTCTCCCACCTGCAGCAGCAAAGTGGCACCAGAGACAGGCCCGCCAGACAGGCCTCTTTGCCAGAGCAGACACCGGCAGCTTCTCCACGTGGTAGTCCCTTGCTCACGTAGGAAAGTGTTCCTTCGCACCCACAAGGGAGAAGAGAAACTTTTCTCTCACTGCTATGTTGAGTATGGCAAAGCATTGTCTAATATTTTCCCATGTTTTTTAGGTGCTTAGTTTAAGACACGTAAAATTTTAAAACTCTGTACCTGTCCGCGACTTTAGGAAGAGTTGTAGGTGCAGAGATCCCCTGAAAAATCTGATGCCACGTGGGTTGGGTTTTTCCTGAAGTGTTTCCATTGCTCTGTCGCATTTCTGAAGCAGAAGTGACACCTAGTGTTGAGTCGAGGGCAGGTCCGTGTCTGTCACACGTGCTTGGATGGGGACGCTAAAGGGTTTAGGAGCACAACTTCCTAATTAAACACGAAAGGAACAAAATGCTGGATGAATTTTCTAAACGTGCAGCTGTAGACGCACAATGTGGTGCTGTGAAGCTAGGACCTTTTGAGAGTCTGTGATGCCTTCCTCTGGCTTCTCCCCAGTGCTGAGCATGGGTCTTTGTGTTTGTGGAGTTCAGCTTAGCAACTCTTCCATGGAAAACCATTTGTACATTTATTAAAAAACCTAAAAACCAACCCAGCTGGGTTTCTGACATTTTGAACTAACAGTTATTCACAGATGACCTTTTCCTTCATCTGGGAAGAGACTTGGGAAAGGAAATAATAGTTAGAAAAGATCTTCACTTTGCTTTCTGACATCTGTGTGTTGTCAAGTGGGGCTTATAAGGCTTTTGTCAGTCTGTATTTGCTATGCCTCTCTTTCCAGCACAATTTCTTTGGAGCTCACTCCCAGTGTTGTGACTGAATGTGCAGCACTCATCCAATAGGATTATATCATCTCTCTTTTTGCTAAAAAAGTGGTGTTCAGTTTGCTTTACTGAAGAGTGGCAACTGGGAAAAAAGGGCCTTTTTCCTCCTGAAGGGTTTGGCAGTGAATGCATTTTTTAATGTGTGGGCTGTTCACAGCTTTGGGTTCTGTGGTCCAGTGGCATGTTCCCATATTTCATTTTTGGAGGCTGTTTTGCTTGAGAAACAGAAGTTTGGGAGTGAAAAGTGGGAAAGAAACTTTATTTTTGTGATGAAGAATTGCATTACTAGCTCTGATAGCTGCTAAGTGTGTAAAATCAAAAAAAACACCCTCTACAACCACAAAACCCCCTTCAAAATAAAGGAACCAGCGTTCTGCTGCCTTGAGTTCAAAACTACCAGACAAAAATAGCAAACAGAAACTGAGGAGGTGTGCTTCATGTGTGATTTTATTGTTTTTTTAATCCTCTTGATTTAAAGTAAGGAGTAAAAACAGATGAGTACTGAGACACAAACTAAGGTATCTGCGGTGGTAGAGGAGGATAGGAGCACAACAGGATCTAATGGGTGAAGGAGTTTGTTGTTAATTAGATTTTTCTACCATTTTACCTTTTCCAGCACTGTGAAGTGGGTGCATATGTGTCACCCACAGCTTTAAGTGAAATCCTTTTATCACCTTGCAATCTAGTAGTAAATAGTCTCTAAACAAAAAAAGAAAGAAACAAAAAACCCGCAGAAAACCAGTTTTATGAAAAAGATAAAAATATTTTAGTCTTTTCACTTGCTGGAGTGTTTTTTGCATAACAGCACATTTTCAAAGAATCTGTGTGTCATCGTTCATCTTGCTCCTTCTATTGCTTTTTGTCTGCTGAGGGCAATAGAGGAAGAGGGATTTATCCTCCTATTTATCCTCCACACACTTTCAGACTTTGAGATACTGGTGTTTCTGCAGGATGGGGATAAGAGGAATTTTGGGAAACATCGTTTCCCATAAATATGCTCCACCCAAAGTATTGTGTCCAGCTCTGGGCACCTCAGCACAAATCTCAGGCCATGGACCTGTTGGAATGAGTTCAGAGGAGAGACATGAAGACAATCAGAACACTGGAGCACCTCTCCTGTGAGGAAGGGTTGAGAGAGTTGTGGTTGTTCAGCCCGAAGAAGGCTTTAGGGTGACCTTATTGTGTCCTTCTAGTACCTGAAGGGGCTAAAAGAGAGCTGGAGAGGGATTTTTCGACAAGGACACACAATGAGAGGACAAGGGGGAATGACTTCAAGCTCAAAGAGGGCAGGTTTAGATTGGATATTAGGAACAATTCTTTACTGTGAGGGTGGTGAGGCACAGGAACAGCTTGCCCAGAGGAGCTGGGAATTCCCTATCCCTGGAAGAGTTCAAGGCCAGGCTGGATGGGACTTTGAGCACCTGGTCTAGTGGAAGGTGCCCCTGCCCATGCCAGGGGGGTTGGAACTGGATGATCTTTAAGGTCCCTTTCAACCCAAACCGTTCTGTGAACAATAAGGATAAAAAAGCAAACAAACCCAACCCACAAAGAAAACCCCATAAATATTTCCAGTATCAACCCCCCAACCCCACCCTGTGGTGTTCTGCTTTGTTCAGTGACTTACTTCCTTGTGCATAAAGCACCATATAGGTGAGATTAATGACATTAAAATCCATTTAATTTTCAATCCAGTAACACTAGGACAGATAGTCAATTAGAAACAGGAACTCATTTCTTTTTGTGAACCTGGGGGTGTTTGTACAGAGATCCTTTACCATGTTTTTGCAGTAGCACATTCCATCATACATTGCCTTTTGATTTTCCTCAAAGCCATGAAAAGTCCCACTGCCAGCTTTGGTACTCTGCAGGGAGTACGTGGATGACTTAGGAGTTCACTTTTGGCTGCATCACTCTGTGCCATAGTTGAGATACACTCAGACTTGGTCTTTGTGATGCCTTCATGGCTCATACAATTGGTCAAAGGGCTTTTCTGAGTCTGCAGGTGCTGGGAAAGATGAGAATGTTTAGTTCATGCTTATGTCATTACACGTTTTGTTTTGTTTTGTTTTTTTTTTCAGAAACACAACTAAATAATTTAATTTAATAAAACATACTAGCAAGCTAAGAAGAATGGCAGCTTAAATCCATCCTATTCTAGGCTGTTTTAGTCCCTCTTTCAAGCATTCCTCATGCTGGCGTGCTCATTCTTCCTCCCTTCTCTTTACCAGACAGTGGACACAATGGTTCTGGAGTGGAATGGGGTTTTCCCCTTTCCAGCACCACTGAACTGTAGGCTGAGGTCACTACAACACACAAAAACATGTCCTAAAGGTGTGATTTGCCTGTTCAGAAAAGAGACTTCTCATCTAGCTGTTGCTATAAAGTGGGGGCCTGTTTCTCTTCAAAACCCCAAAACACAAATTTCAATTGCTCTGCTTCCAGCCTGTGCAGAGCAGCAAAACAGTGGACCACATGGAGAAAACCCCGAAGCCTCAAGTGTTTTTATACTGGCTTAGCTTTGTGATCTGCCACACCAGGCTCAGCCAAGCACCAGTGAAAGAGATACAGCATGAAGATTTGGCTGGATCTGGTGTGTGTGCTGCTTGTTTTGCAGGGATGAACTATCTCCCTTCCCGTCTCCCCATCTTCTCCAGTTACGTCCTACCTGACATGGCAGGGGTGCCTCAAGTGAACTAATGAAGATCCTGTTGCTTTCTCCTGCAGCAGAACAGCTTTCTGGCATGCTAGCCAATGAACCTGTCTGAAAATATATTATGGAGTGAACCTGTGATGAGAAAAAAAGAAAAAATACTGCCACTGCAGCTCTGCCAGAGCCTCCTGGCTCTGCTTTAGCAGCTCTGCATCCCTGCAGCTGCTCAAATGGCTACGTAGGTGAGAAGGAGGAAGAGAATTTAATAAAACTCTACTTGAATGCCACCTCTGTCAAGTGGACATCTCCCAACAAAACCCGTTGGAAAATTAACATTGTTTATTACAGTTGCTTCACAGGTAAAGAAAATGTATACTGCAACAGGCAGCAAAATTCTACAGCCTGTGCATCACAAAGTACTCTGATATGTTTTTATTACTGTGATCCATCTGGCTTCTGGAGGAGAAGAACAAACGAACCAAAGTTCTAAGGTTTATCAAGGGCTTATGCTTCAACAGACTTTTGACCCAGAGCAATAAGATGTCTGGTTGTAGAAAGATCAAAATTAATATAAAATAGTTGACTTATTGGCCATTTCTCAGTTCTGTTGACTGGGGTGTTTCACAAGACTTCTGTGCAAGCTATAAATGGAGGCAGGTGAGACGCCCTTCACAAACAGCAGCCCTGCACTGGAGGAACTCCCCTCAGCTCTCCCCAGCCCTGCAGCTGACACCAAGGTGAGAGGCACACTTTGTAGAGGAGAACTGGGAGGGTTCCTTGGGCAGCTGCTGTGAAATGCAGGGGAAGGGAAGGAGGCTTCAGTGCTGGGTGAGAGGTGCAGCACAGACGTGAGGGTCTGCTGTGTGCATGTGCAGAGACTGAGCCCATCCTTCAGGGGATGAGGAGATGGCTGCTGCAGGAGAAACAAACCTCACCAAGGGAGAGGGTGGAGAGGGACAGTGATACACAGTTCTTAGAGGTGAAAGTGAAAATATTCTACAAATTTATCTTGGTCATGAGATCTTTATGTTGTATCAGCAAAATTAAATGGGTCATTATTAATACCTTTTCTACAGGTAGCAAATCATTATAGTAGTGCTTAATCGGTCAGTGAGTTCAAGTTCAGACTCCCTCAGCTTCCATAGATGCTTTTATAATTGTGAAAAAATACATGGTTTTAATCCCGTAAAGATTTTTTCTAAAAAAAGCGAGGTTTAAGTGATTCAGGTTTTTAAATTATGATGCACATGTCTTGCAGGATTAGTATGGCTTCTAATCTTACTGGGCATATCTGTCTTCTCCCATCCCTTCTCAGAATCAGCTAGAGGAACGGCTTTTTTTGTCCCATATATATTTGCCCTGAAATGTAAACCTTTGCTTCAGTAACTGTTACATGATTTAGAGAGGGAGCGTTATCATAACTGACTGTTCATTACTATTCCTGCAGCTGTTACTAATAAACACTGTGGCTTTTAAACTGGACTCAGATGACTGTGGGGAATTAGATATGTGTATTGGTAGTAGTGTTAGAAAAAGACATTTAAAGCCTGAAATTTAGTCTGATTTTACGAGCTGAGGCTTACAACTTGATTGCTTCTCAGTGTATGTCAAGAGCAGGAATCTCTTGATTTCAGTAAAATTCCATATAAAAAGGGAAATAAGGTGTTTCAGAGAATTTAAAGTTCATTTCTGTCTTCAAAAAAATAGGTTTCCCCCCCTATTTTAAGTTAAAAACACACTTTCTTTTAGAAATTAATTGCATGTCTCACTACTTTTATATTGCATTCTATATGGCTCATGAAACCTAGTCCAAACAATGAATGCCAAATTCTAAAATATTTCTCAACTGCAGCATCAATTGTCAACAGAAATATTTATCACTAGTTGTATATTTTATTTCATTGATATTTAGGGTATACCAATAAGATGTTAAACAAAATGCTCAGGTGTCCCTTGCACATATACATAAGCCAATATACACAACTAAATAAAACTGGATGGTTGTGGTGTACATATCTCATTTTACTTTTTCCTCCAAATTCAAATTTCTATGTTATGTCCTCACTCTTTTACAGCTGCTGCTATTTTTACCTTCTGCTAAAAATGTTTTACATTTCCTTTTTACCTTTTGTCCCCTCTGGTCTCCAGCATTCTGTATCTGGTGTGTAAAGGCCTCTTATAAGCATTGCCTGTTTTCTATTTTCATTTTCTGTAGGCTGCCATCCAGCTCCTACAGCAGAAAATCCAAACCCCAGAAGCCCTTCTGAGATGGGAAAAATCATTGTTTATGAGCATGCTAACTTCCAGGGTTTGTTCAAAGAATTCCACACCAACATTGCCAATCTAAAAGATGCAGATTGGAATGATTGTATCTCCTCAGTGAGAGTAATCGGCCATCCTTGGGTGGCTTATCAGCATGAAAACTATAAAGGACAGTTACTGGTATTTGAGGAGGGAGATCATGACTTTGTTGGTAAAAAGATGAATGATAAGATCAGCTCTCTGCAGGTGATCACTGAAAATCTGCACCATCCCCAGATCACTCTCTATGAACATGCTGATTATCAAGGGAAGAGCAGGGTAATAAGAGAACCAACCAACCTGGGTAGGGGACACCACAATGACATCATGTCTTCTCACAAAGTCCAGAGAGGTGTCTGGCTGCTGTGTGAGCACAGTGATGGAAGTGGAATTCAATACATTGCACGAGAGCACGAGCACCTTCCAAATTACAAGGCAATCAACTTCAATGACAAGCTCTCCTTCCTGCGTCCCCTTCGCCCAGGCAGGGTCTCTTAGACTGCAGATCCTGTGACCCTGAGGGAAGATGCAGCCCCAGCAAGAAATGTGAGACCTAGATCTCCGCCTCTGCTTGTGTCACTTTTTCCCCAGTGTCACAGGACCACCGATCGCAAGAGCTCTCTGCCATGCTGCACTGCAGATCTGTGCATCTCTATCCCACCCTGCACTCTTCTCCTGCCCCACCAGTGGCCTCTCCCATTGTCTGTAATCCATTTTGTGCTGGTGTCAATAAAGAATCTAATAAATAAGCATAACAGTTTTATGCACTGTTTAGCATAGATAAACATTTCGTGTTCATGGAGAGATGTCTCCGTGTATCCAGAGAAAGTTTCGTGCAGTCACTGCAAATATTTTTCATGGATCTCTCCTGTAGAATTTTATCTCCTTCCAGTCTCACTGGTCAGAAACATTGCAACCAGACTAAAGAGCTTGGTAAGCATTTTGATTATTGCTGTGATGTTGGCCCAGCTCTCACCTGTAGCCTGCATTTAACTATCACATGAATTATTGTATCTTAAGGCATTGATCATAGAATCAAAGAATCCAACAAAGTATGGGGTTGGGAGGTGCCTTAAAGATCATCTCATTCCAACCCTCCTGCCATGGGCAGTGACACCTTCCACTAGACCAGGTTGCTCAAAATCCCGTCCAGCCTGGCCTTGAACACTTCCAGAGATGGGCAGTCCACAACCTCTCTAAACAACCTGTTTCAGTGCCTCATTACCCTCACAGTAAAGAACTTTTTCATAACATCTAATCAAAATCTCTCCTCTTTTAATTCAAAACCATTCCATCCTCGTCCTATTACTAGCTGCCCTCTTAAAAAGTTGCTCCTGCTCTTTCTTACAAGCCTCCTTCAAGAACTAGAAGGCCGCAATGAGGTCTCCCTGGAGCCTTCTCTTCTCCAGACTGAACAACCCCAGATTTCTCAGCATGTTTTCATAGGACAGGTGCTCCCACCCTCTGACCATCTCCCAGCCTGTGCTCATGTCTGGGATTGCCCTGACCCAGGTGCAGCACATTGCACTTGGACTTGTTGAACTTCACGAGGTTCCCATGGAACCACTTCTCAAGTTCATCCAGGTCCCTCTGCATGGAATCCCATCCTTTTGTTGTGCCAACTGCACCCCTCAGCTTTGTGTCATCTGCAAACTTGCTGAGGGTGTCATTGATAAAGGTCTTAAAAAGCACTGCTCCCAGAACAGAGCCCTGATGGACACTAGTTACCACTGGTCTCCCCTCGGACATAGAGCCACTGACCACAACTCTCTGGCTGTGTGGCTATTTCCCAAATAGTCCACCCTTCAAACCCATGTACCTCCAGTTTGGAGATAAGGATGCCACGTGGGACCATGTCAAAGTTCTTAAGGAAGTTGAGGTATGTGAATGACATTGGTTGGTCTCCCCTTGTTGATGGCTGCAATCTCTCCATCACAGACAGCCACCGGATTGGTCAGGCATGATCTGCCCTTAGTAAAATCGTTCTGGCTGTCTTGGATCATCTTCTTGTCTTGCACATGCCTTAGAATTGCTTCCATGGGGAGCCACTCCATGATCTTCACAGGCATAGAGGTGAGGCTCACTGGTACGTAGTTCCCCAGATCCTCCTTTCTCCCATTTTTAAAAATAAGACTGATGTTTCCCTTTTTCCATTCACAAAGGATTTTACCTGAACGCCATCACTTTTCAAATATGATAGAGGGTGGCTTGACAACAGCACCAGCCAGTTTCCTCAGGACCCAGGGATGCATGTCATCCAGTCCCATAGACTTCTGTCTATTCAGCTTCATGAAGTGGTCTCAAAACTGCTCTTCACTTACCTTGCCCCCCCAGTCACCACCTGCAGCTTCAGCAACTCCTGAGACATGGAAAACCTGACTGCCAGTGAAGACTGAGGCAAGGAACTCATTGAATACCTCAGCCTTCTCCACATCCATTGCCACGAGTTCTTCCTTCTTGTTTATTGGCACAGAGTGGGAGTCACACTCTATTCGGCCTCTATTTTCTGCCCAACGTTCTTACAGAAGTCCTGGTGTGTCTGTCCACATAGGCAGGCAACTGGGACAACTATAAGCTTGTGGCTAGAACACCAAGAGTAAAGTTACTTCCATTTCCATTGGCTTATGAGCACCCAAATTATACAGGCCAGTTACTGGTGCTTGAGGAGGGAGAACACAGCTTTGCCGGTGAAAAGATGAAGGATAGGATCGGCTCTCTGCAGCTGATTGCTGAAAATCTGCACAATCTTCACACGAAACCCAGAACATGCTGTGCTATCAACTGCTGGGCTTTGTCCTACTTTGAAACAAACGCTGCCGGCTGTGCTGACGTGTCGGCCACTCGTGCTCCTCTGCTTGGCTCAGGTGGGCAGATGCAACGGGGATAGCTCAGAATCCACATATTTTGGGACACTTCTTACTGCTTTGCAACCTGTTTCAGGTGTCCTTGCTCTGTTCACCAAAGTGAGATTTCTCAATTCAGTTCCAAGAGTATCTGGCACTCTCCCTACTCTAGAACACGTGTTTTATAGTGGCAAGTCAACTGGCAAATGTCACCTTCTGCCCAAAACAATTCGTGGAAGAAAAGATTTTTTAAGTCCTATTGAAGTGCCTTGGTCATGTCTGAGAGATCTCTTTCAGAATCTCAGCATGACAATGATGTTACATAGGCACTGTTAATAGGAGAGAGGTTATTTTGGATGTCTCTAATTATATTTCCTAGGAAATATACTTAATGATATTTCCTTTTTGAAAACCACCATTTCTTAGAGAGGAAAGAAGGTATTCTCTTATTTTCCTGGCATATGTAACTGAGAAGTTCCTTACAGACAGGAGGTCTCTGAAGCAGATATATCTGAGTTTTCCCTCTGTTTCTTTTGGGCAAAGAAGATATTACATTACCTTCCAAAGCTGCTGTTACTCTGATTTTAGTCAGTTGACATTCCTGTCTGGCTCTGTCTCTCCTGGTCACCAGAGAGGGGATCTTCTTCACTTTGGGGGTTGTGAGGACGTGGTCTAGTTGTTCTTGGGGTGCAGTGCACTGCCGACCAGCTGGCAATTTCTACACTGCTCAGATAGCAGTACCCTTGGAATCATTTTCTCTGGTCATCCTCACCCCTCACCCTCATGGCAGATTTTAAGAGGCCTCTCAGAAGGATACATCACCAACTGTGGCATTCCCTAGTGTACTTCTCACCTGATGTTTATCCCTATAAAAGCACACTCTTGCTCAGGAAAGACTAGAGCATTGGCACCTCAGTTTGCCTGCCGACCCAGGAATAAACTGTATCTGAAGGTCCCAAACCCTGCTAAACTACACACGGTACTAAAAAGAATAAAACGACTGCTTGCAAAATCAACAGTCAGCAAAAAACCTTCACAGAGGGGATTATTAATCCACAGTGCCAATGGACATTTGAAGAGAATGCTGCGTGAGGAAGGCTTGTAACCAGTGGTATTCCAAAAGGAGATGTCTAGAGGAGAAAGCTGAGACGCTATGGCTGTAACAGAGAGGTCATACATACAGAGATTCAATTTTTCTCGGCTCGATCAGAAATGTTGGCAGAACAGGCTCAGGCATGTTTGGGTAAACACGGAATATAAAACTTGGGCTTAAAGTCAGACCTTATATGCCCAGAAAAAGGTGATGTTACACATTAACCACTTACGTTATTTCTTAACAATGCCTTTGTTTCCGTGTTTCAGGGCTCTGGTGCAGCTCTTTTGGATCAGCTTTGAGAATGAGCCACTGTGACTCCTCATCTCTAGTGCAGCTCCATCGCCCAAGCAGCCCACCATCAGAGGAGTGGAGGGAAACCAGCAGACAGGATATTCTGCTGCACATGCCTTAATCTATGTTTCTTTGGCTGGATGATTTAACATTCACTTGGGGAAACTCAAGCTCTTTTCCAAGTACAGAATTCTCAAACTTGCTGTTTGCAAGCTAGCAAGTTTTCACTGTGGCTTTCTTCCCTGCTCATTTCATCTGGTACTGGAATTCCCACAGCATGAATTTATAGCATCTTTTAATGTATCCAACACTGAAAAGCCATTGTGGGAAGCAGGGCTGAAGCAACTTTTTTTTTTCCCCATATGCATCTTCAAACACATCTTCCCTTTACCCAGCAACACAGCTGCCTCACTTTCAATTCAGTTGCTGATGCTTCCTTTAATTTCTTCTCGGTTCTCTTTGTCAGAATATTCCTCTCCCTTATGCTGCTGTGTTTTCTTGGCAGTGCCTTATTGACTCTGGGTTAATCACAGCAATACTATGGAAAAGCTTAAATGAGATTCTCCATCCTTTTAAATTAAATCTCAAAAAATGCAAAGCATTTTGCTGACAAAAGCAGTAATGAGAGATTTTCCTTCAGAGATTCGTAGAGATCATCAGGAAAAGAAATGTGACACAGTGAACTGTGTGCAGCTGGTTGTTTCTATAAGGAATTCCCTTCCTTGGAGCAAACTTGTTTTTGTCATTTATATGGTCCCAAAGCCCAGTCCACTGAACAGTCTCTCTGTCAAATCCATATGTCTCCAATTTAGAGAGAAGGAAGTTGCGGGGGACTGTGCCAAAGGCCTTGCAGAAATCCAGGTAGATGACATCTGTAGCCCTTCTCTTTTCCACTGAAGTCATCACTCCATTGTAGAAGGCCAGTAGGTTACTCTGACTGGACTTTCCTTAGCTGAAGCTGTGCTGGCTGTCTCAACTCACTTCCCTGTCCTTCATGTGCCTACAAATACAAATATAGAAAGAGATAACAAGCAGTATAACGTTAGAGTTAATTGTTAACACACCTCCTTGCTGAATTACCCTAACTGAGCAAGTCAATGGTTAAGCGAGTAGGCAAATACTCTGATAAAAGATAATAAATCTTTATAGATCTCTTCTCCCTTGAGGAAGTACCATCTCTTGGAGCAGTGGTGCTATGCTGCTGGCACGTAAACGCCTGTGCTGTCATGCATACAGTGAGTACATGATAAACCTTATCAGGATCAATGGAAACCATGAACAAATGGTGACCCTCAAGGGTCTGTACTGGCACCAGTGCTATTAAATATCTTCCTTGATGTCATAGACACGGGGTCAGCAAATTTGCAGATGACACCAAGCCGAGTGGTGCATTGTTATGCTGGAAGGAAGGGACTGTTAAGAAGGACCTCAACAAGCTTGAGAAATGGCCCAATGTGAACCCCGTAAATTTCAGCAAGGCCAAGTGCAAGACCGTGCAAACGGATGTGGGGCAATCACCGGGAGCAGCGCAGGCTGAGGAATGGATGGGCTGAGGGCAGCCCTGTGGAGAAGGAACTGAGAACACTGGTGGATGAAAAACAGGACATGAACTGACAGTTGCCACCTAGAAAGCCAACTGTATTCTGGGCTGCATAAAGTGTAGTTTGCAGGATGAGGGAGGTGATTCTTCCCTTCTAATCTGCTGTGGTGAGACTCTACCTGGAGTACTGCATGCAGCTATGGGGTTTCCTGAACAAGAGAGACACAGGCCTGTTACAGCAGGTCTAGAGGTGGGCCATGAAAACGGTCAGAGGGCTGGAGAACCTCCTACAAAGAAAGGCAGAGATACTTAGTGTTGTTCAGCCTAGAGGAGACAATGCTTCTGGGAGACCTTATTGGTTAGACATTAGGAAGAAATTCTTCACTGTGAGGGTGGTGAGGCACTGGAAAAGGTGTCTAGAGAAGATGTGGATGCCCTATCCTTGGATCTCTCCCCGCAGTCAGTTTGTAGGCAACACCAAGTTGGGTGTGAGTGTTGATGTGCTGGAGGGTAGGAAGGCTCTGCAGAGGGATCAGTGGGCTGAGGCCGATTGTATGAAGTTCAACAAGGCCGAGGGCCGTGTCCTGCCCTGCAGTCACAAAAACCCCACGCGATGGTAGACAGCAGCTGAACATGAGCAAGCTGTGCCCAGGCGGCCAAGAAGGCCAATGGCACCTGGCCTGTATCAGCAATAGTGTGGCCAGCAGGACCAGGGCATTGTCCCCCTGCAGGGATTGTCCCCCCGCACTCAGCACTGGTGAGGCCACACCTTGAATCCTATGTCCAGTTCTGGGCCTCTCACTGCAAGAAAGACATTGAGGTGCTGGAGTGTGTCCAGAGAAGGGAAGAGAACTATTGAAGGATCTGGAGCACAGATCTGATGAGGAGTGGCTGGGGGAGCTGGGGTTAATCAATTAATGTGTTCCAATCACTGTGCTTCAGACGGCTTCTGAAGAAGAAGGACAAACATGAAGTCAAGTTCTAAGGTTTATCAAGTCACTCACACTTCAATGGACTTTTGAACCAGAGTAATGAGTTGTCTGGTTGTAGGAACATTGAAACCAAGATAGAATATTTACTGAGTTTTGATCCCTGAGCATGATATTGACCGCTTCCCTGTTCCTTGGAATTCGGTGTTTCACACTTTCACTTCTGTGCAAGCTATAAATGGAGGCAGGTGAGACGCCCGTCACAAACAGCAGCCCTGCACTGGAGGAACTCCCCTCAGCTCTCCCCAGCCCTGCAGCTGACACCAAGGTGAGAGGCACACTTTGTAGAGGAGAACTGGGAGGGTTCCTTGGGCAGCTGCTGTGAAATGCAGGGGAAGGGAAGGAGGCTTCAGTGCTGGGTGAGAGGTGCAGCACAGACGTGAGGGTCTGCTGTGTGCATGTGCAGAGACTGAGCCCATCCTTCAGGGGATGAGGAGATGGCTGCTGCAGGAGAAACAAACCTCACCAAGGGAGAGGGTGGAGGGGGCCAGTGACACACAATTGTGAGGGGTGAATGTGAGAGTATTTTACAGCTTAATCTTGGACGCACACCTAAACCAACACACACAACTAGTTCGAACTGGAAACTTGTAGGCACATATCTCATTTTATGTTTTCCCTCTGAACTGAAATTTCTATGTAGAGCCCTCACTACTTTCCAGCTGCTGCTGTGTTCATCCTCTGCTAAAAATGTTCTAGTTTTCCTTTTCTCCGCTGCACTTCCCATCATTTTGTGTCTGGTGTGTAAAGGCTTCTTACAAGCATTGCTTGTTTTCTGTCTTCCTTTTGTGCAGGCTGTCATCCAGCTCCTATAGCAGAGAATCCAGATTCCAGAAGTCTTACTGAGATGGGAAAGATCATCATTTATGAGCATGCCAACTTCCAGGGTTTGTCCAGAGAATTCACCACTAACATTTCCAATCTAAAAGATGCAGACTGGAATGATATTGTCTCCTCAGTGAAAGTAATTGGCCAGCCTTGGGTGGCTTATGAGCATGTCAACTATGGAGGCAAATTTCTGGTATTTGAGGAGGGAGAATATGACTTTGTTGGTAAAGATATGAATGATAAGATCAGCTCTCTGCGGGTGATCACTGAAAATCTGCACAATCCCCAGATCACTCTCTATGAACATGTTGATTATCAAGGGAAGAGCAGGATAATAAGAGAAGCAACCAACCTGGCTGCGGGACACCACAATGACATCATGTCTTCTCACAAAGTCCAGAGAGGTGCCTGGCTGCTGTGTGAAAACAGTGATGGCAGTGGAATTCAATACATTGCTCGAGATCGTGAAAACCTTCCAAATTACAAGGCAATCAACTTCAATGACAAGCTCTCCTTCCTGCGTCCCCTTCGCCCTGGCCGTGGCTGTTAGAATGCAAACCCTGCAGCGCTGAGAAAAGATGCAGCCCCGGCAAGAAACGTGAGACCTAGATCTCTGCCTCTGCTTGTGTTGCCTTTTCCCCCAGTGTCACAGGACTACTGAATGTGAGAGCTCTCTGCCGTGCTGCACTGCAGATCTGTACTTCTCTATCCTGTCTTGCACTCTTCTCCTCTCCCACAAATGAAAGAATCATCATGCTTGATCATGTGAAAGGGTGTCCAAGCTAGGAGGCATGCCAGATGTGTGAAACCTATTGTACCCTCCGGTGCCATTACAGGGTCCTGGGCTATGGAATGTGGAAGCATTGCATGTTGTCTCTGCTGCTAAGTGAAACAGAAAATGTTAGTACGGAACCAGCACCGCTTCCTTTGTAATTTGATTTGCAATGCCCTTGTGGTACTGTGGCCTCTGCCATTCTCTGTAATCCATTTTGTATTGGTGCCATTAAAGAATCTTTTGCAATCAGCTGTGGGTCTATTTCGTGCATCTTTAGAATAAATAAATATTGCTCTTTCATGGTGAGATATCTCTGTTTATCCAGAGAATAGTTCATGCAGTCACATGCAGTCATTTTTCCTGGATGTCTCCTGGACAATTTTGTCTACTCCTAGTTTCACAGGTCAATACAGTGGGTTCAGGCTTGACTCAAAAAGTCTTGGTGAGCATGTAGATTATTGCTGATCCTGGCCAAACTCTCACCTGCAGATTATACCTAACTATCACATGCTTGGTTGTATCTCAAAGCAGTGATTGTAGTGATGATATAGTCTTCTACTGCCCTGAATCACATAATCAAGCAGAATGTTTTCATGAATTTGAATTCATTAATCCTAATGGTAAAACCTCTCTTGTTTTTTAAACCTGTAATATCTTGATAAAGGAGGAGGAATGACAAGGTATTCCATGATCTGTTTTGCCATGTGCAAGTTCACCCGGACCTGCAGAGTCTCAGCCCTCCTCCATCACTGTCTAGTGACAGCTGCACGCCCTGAGCTGTGCACTGTGACAGCTGTCACATGGCAGCTCTGCACTGCAGTGTTGGTCCTGTTTGCCCCGATTTCCTTGCACTGGTGGCTGGGTTGGTCACACAGGACCCGCACTTGGCCCTTTTGAACCTCATGAGGTGCACGTGGTGCCAGTGCTGAAGCTTGCCAAGGTCCCTCTGCATGGTCCCTGAGGACAGTTCTGTGTGTGCTGTGGCAGCCATGCCCAGCTGAAGCTGTGTTACCTGTGGTGACACTGCTGCCTCTGTCAGCTCCCCGTGCCTTCCTGCAGCCTCTCTTCTCTTATTCTCACCCACCGACACAGCCGTGGCCACTTCCCCAGTGTCTCCTGCTCCCTCAGCCCCTTGCAGGAAACATTTTCACAGCAGTACAGTAACAATCCTTCCTGTTCCACACTGCTTTCTCTCCCCTGGCTTCATAACCAGCGTGGGACAATATCCTCATTCTCTGTTCTGCTGTGAGCGGCAGCTGGAAGCAGAAACCCCTCAAGGTTCCTTCCAGCCTAAATGCTTCAAGGAGTCCATACACTCCGCTTGGAATGTCATAGGCACAGCTACCCATGCTCCAGAGAGGAGTGCAGTCCTACAAAACAGAAAAGGAAATGTTTGAGGAGGGATCCAGATGGGAATGTGTCAGAAGCTTTGCAGCTGCTGTTTCATAGGTTTGTTTTGTTTTGTTTTTAATCAGAGACAGAATCTAAACAAATGCAGAAGTGTCAGGTCCAAAAATCTAGCAAAGGATTCTTGAAAGTTTCTCAGTAACAAGAGGATGAAGTAAAGGTGGAGAAGGACTTTGACCCTTCAGTGGAAGGGATTACATTTCACAAGAGAGCAGCTCTTACCTGCTGGTGAATGGGGAGGGAAGTCTGACATTGGGGAAATGGAATGTATAAATACGAGTAATCCCCAAGCTATTGTACCTATGACTTGATGATGACACTTTTTCATGGAAATTGAACAAAGGATGAAATCAGGCAGAAAGTGACAAAGGCTTTGAAATCTTCCTTAGAATTACTGACAGAAAGATTTATTCTGGAAGGGACCTCCCTAGTCCAAGGCCTTGTTCACAGCAGAGCTACCTCCAAACATGATCAGGTTACTCATGGCCATCTTCAAGAGATTTCTGAACAACGGCAGGAGTTGAGATTCCCCAGGATCTCTGGCCTTGTTAAGGAGCAAACCGGACCTGATGGCATCCAGAGGTCACTTTCAACCCAAATTTTCTTATGATCCCACAATCCTCCTGGCTCGCAGGATCGTTCAAGCTAATGACTTAAAGATCGAGACAGGCAAACTGTAGTATTTCCTGAGCCACATTGTTCCTGAGGACCTTGCTCTAAATAAAGGGTCTCAGCTGACTATCTCACATTACAGATGTGCATGCTCACAGCAGATTTATCGGCTAGTTTGTAGCAGAAATACCACTCTCTTCCCTTGCCTCTTCAGAGCTTCTCAGGAAAAATACAGATGTACCTCCATCCCATAACACAAATACACTGATGTCTTCTGGATTTCTGAGTC
>VZTF01002715.1:32986-62442 GCA_013397755.1 Cnemophilus loriae | reverse complement strand
GGATGGAGCTCTGGGCAATGTGGACTAGTGGAAGGTCTCCCTGTTCATGGCAAGCAGCTTGGAACTACATGATCTTTAACATCCTTCCAACCCAAACCATTCTATGATTTTACTCTATCTTGGTACCCTTTTTGCCCAGGCAGGCAATTAACACGCTGCTGTAGAAGTCCTGAGGTGTTTTCCTTTGGCTTCAAAGGTGGGTGTAGATCTATACCTATTTCACCTAAATGGAGCAGAGCCTTAAAGCCTTATTGGTCAGTTAATTTGAAAAACTCATTAGAGTGGTGATGGACTGGAAGAGCAGGCACTAACTGAACCAAAAATAATTTATCCATCAAATATTTCATACTCTTTCTTACTAGGAGGAAGGTGAGTAATTGTATTCCAGGGGAGCTTTGCAAGGATTGTACCTGGCATTCACAAGAGAATAGCAGGAAAAGTTGACTCTTCCAACACATGCTCTTCCTGCTTGAGTTGAGGCACAACAAACTCGACAGTCACAGTGAAGAGGTGGTTGGTGGTGTGGAGTGACACAGTTAGAGTCCTTTCCTGGAAGTGGGTCTGAGCTATAAACTTTATGCTGTGATATGTTGATTCAAAATAAACCCAGACTGTGTGTGTAAAGTTACAGAGAGGTGTTGAAAAGCAAATGCCAACATCTCTGCCCTAAAGAAAGTGTCATTGGTTGGTAGAGACCTTGCAAACTATCCCATTGTGTGCAGTCTCTGAGCTGGGATCTGTAGTCAATACAAGATGATATGCATGTGAATAATAAAAGAAGTCATCACTTGGTGCCCTGGTGACCCCAGGGCTGTGGCAGTCTGTGCTGCCAGGAGAGAAGCTGAAGGCTGTCTGGTGCTGTGGAGAGCAGGACTGCACTGGTCGCTTTGGAAAGAGGTGCTTTGCCTATGCACCATCTAAATATGCTTCTGTCTGCAGGAAATCATCAGGGACTCTTGCTGCTGGTCACTGCTGCTGCAAGCCTTGTCTCTGAGCCTGCTGCATCAGATTTTCCTTTCCCAAAGCCTGTCCTTGCGGGCTCCATCGCATGAAAGCACCTGAAACTTCAGGGTAAAAGCAGCTGGTGCAAGGGAAAGGCTCCCTGTTGGAAGTGAAATGGTACCCTCCATTGCATTCTTAGCACTGTCTTTTTGTACCTTGCCTTCAGTCCTCACACAGATTTTGCAGCTTGCCCATGTTCATTTTTTTCGGTACTTGCCTGTCACAAATAATTAAAAGTGATGAATATTTTTGTTTAAACTAGTCTCAGATCAAGGAAAAAAGCAAATAGAGCCCATTTTGGGAGTGAAAAACTCTAGCACAGTACTTCAGTTAATATGAAGCACATGTGCAGTCCTGCTGAAAGCAAATAAAACTTATTTGCTTACTTACTAAAGGCTTTTCAGAAGCACAGGCAGCTGATCTGCCCAGGTACACCACGCAATGGGAATTACTCATATGTCTAGAATTAAGCAGTGTGCATTGTCTTCTGGTGGATTAGGGTCCATGTGTTCGATTAAGAAAAAATGGTTCCAGAAACAGCTCACACGAATGTTCGATGTTGTCTCCAGATACTCTCACTTACAGACATTTTCTGGATAACTGCCTACATACATGCTTGGGTCTTATGCATAGGTAACAGATGCATTTTTTCAGGTACTACCTTGAAATGGGCCTTCAAGTGGAATTCTGTTTAATCCCCTAGAGCCTTTTTTCCTTATGTTATGAGTCTATTTCTGAAGAAACAGCTATGATTAGTCACAGCATGATATGGAACAAACAGTAGCAGGAGGTTGAGAAGTACTTTAAAGGGTTAAAAAATATCATGAAATAACATGAGATATCCATGAATAACAATGAATGTATCCTTGGACTATTTTCCATTTTCCATTTCATAAGATGAACCTGAATTTTCAGTGATTTCTTTCATTCTACTCCTAGAAGGTATTCAACATTCCCTGTTAAATCCCTTAGGCCCCCAAAGGTCCTTAAATGGCATCACTCAGCCATTGTGCATTCCTTATTTGCCAAAATGACAGCTTTTTCCACTGTGGCACAGATCCTGGCTCATTGTGCTGTTTGTGCTGTTCACAATATGTCAGTTTTGAAGCACCCTTAAATGCTGTAGGATATATACAGTCATTGTGCAAATCAGAGAAAAATAGTACGAATCTAATTTAAACTCTGATTTAGCGTATGTCTTGTAGAAAAATGTAAGCATTTGGAAGATTTATAGGATGGAAAGGTTTGGGACCACATGTGGTTGACAGCTCTGATGGAGCTCAGAACTTTATTGGGCTTCACTGGGCTGAAGGAGTTTTCTCTTTTAGGGGTTGAAACCTCTCCCTTTGGGATGTCAGGAAAGACAGTCAGTACGTTATGCTGTGGCTGGATATTGGAAACGGTATGTCTGTCTGTGAGTGTGCCTGCTCTGGCTCCCCACCAATGAGTGTAGGTGGCCTCATTTGGGGTGATCTGCTCTTCCCAGACAACTGCAGAAAGATCATGGCTGAGGCTGCACAAACCGTCCCATTCTGGGTATTTCCGAGGCCTTCGTTTTATTAGCAATGAGAGGAAAAAGCATGTTATCTTCTCAAATGACATAAAGCAATTGGGTTAATTTGAAAAATGTTCAAACCTCTACCTTATCTTATCTTGCAGCCCCTTCTGCCCGTATTTAATGTCTGCATTGTGCAGACACACTGGAATTAAAAGAGAAAAATAATTGATTAGTGTAACAGCATGGATTTTACTTAAGCCCAGGTGACTGAAAGCTAAGTAGGAAACTGTGTTTGAGGTACTTGTGGTTTTGCCTAAATCAAGTGGCAAATAGGAGACTTCAGATCAGAGGGGCCAAGCCTTCATCACAATGTGTTTCATGGTGCAAATCAGTTTTGTGCCATTTGTTCCTCTCTCTGCTAGAAGCTGGAGATGTGGTTCACTCTTCTCAGGGACAGAGCTGAGTAATAAAGAAAGAAAAAAGAAAAACTGAAGACACAGCCATGCTGAAGTCACCGCAGCAGGCTGGAATTCCATGCAGCTCTGAAAGGGGGCCCAGCTGTGGTGTGGGCTAGGCAAGATGGGTACCGAGGACATCAGCCTCCCTGGACATGAGCCACCTTCCACATGACTTGGAAACACCAAGGTCCGCTGGAATGTGGCCCTTCTTGCTCTCAATGCACCTAGGATTACCCCCATGGAGCCAAATTCGAGTACAGCATTGAGTTTTCAGAATGCCAGCGGTAACCGAGGTTACATAAAAATCGTCTCCTATTAAAAGACAGAAATGTAGCTTATGACCTTTTCCTTTCCCCAGAAGAGCAAATGGAGTTATTAATTTTAAGTGCAAATATCCCTTATCCACTGCTAACCGGGCACTGGGACAAAGAAAGCAAATGTGGGAGGCACCAGAGCCTGTGTTCAGCAAGGGCAAAGCTACTCATTTCTCACAGATGCGGATGAAGGTAGAAATGAACTTACTTTTGATGTCTAGATCTTGACAAGAGTTCAGGACAACAAAGTTTGTTAAAATTAATAATCTCAGCCCCTTGGTACTGATTTTAGTGGTAATAATTTCTGAGTTTTCCAGCCTGGCAATTATCCATAAAGTCAACATGATTTTGTCTTGTCTTGTCTTTTATTCTTTTATGAGCAGGCAGAGACAAATATTAACAAGCATAGCTGGTCTGTTGAAGAGATTATCACCAATACTTCTGGAGCCTTGTGTGAGTAACACAGTAGCTGCAAATTACAAAAGAAAAGCCCCCACAAATCAGAAGTAGGCAATTATTTCTTCCAGCTTTTACATGAAAGTGGATTAATTGTGCCACTTTCACACAGTGCAAGAACTACAGAGCAGCTGCAGGAAACATTCTCTTTCTTAGTTCTTTTTAGAGTGTTAACTTTTTACCATTTCATTTCCTAAATTCTCAAGTACATATTAAATCCAATGAAGATTATAGTCACCATTTCCAGAAGTCGCAGTTTTGAATACTCAACTTTTAGGTAGACAGAGCCAGATTTTCATAGATACTTCTATACTGTATTTTGGACGTGAGTCTGAGCTCGCTAGCTTAGACAGAAGACACACAGTAGTGGATGCTAGAAGACTTTGTGGGAGAATGGATAGAAAAGGGTCGAAGGTTAGGATCTCACCATATGTTGGCAGAGCCCTAGGTGTGCTTCTGTCTGGTTTGGTACACCCAACTGCAGTTTGATGCATTACTGGCCAGTAAGAAAGGAAGTAAGTGACTCTTGGAAGGACTATGCCACAGCTATACATGGGGTCTTGGCCAGACCTGTGCCATGTCCAGCAACACGGGGCACCCAAAGCAAAAAGTCAGGAACATGCTTCCTTGTGCACATCCTTAAGGACAGTTCAGGCATTTAAACTGAGCTCTAAATTTGGACATACAGAGTCAGTCAGCAAATAGGTCCCAGGTATTTTTCTCACATACAGTTTTGACTGTTGAGCCATCGAGGATTTTCTTTGTTCAATCATGTTGTTTCATCATCAACATCTTCATCCTGATGAGGGCTGTTGGGGAATGGGGGCTGACCACAGTGATGGTGCTGCAGTTCCACTACAAGCCTCTGTAAAATGGTCTCTGGAAATGGTCTCTGTTGCCAGCTGGATGCCTACCACCAATGTAGACAATGCTAGTAGAGCGAGGCAAATTAACTATTTACATAATAAATGTAGATATTAAACTCATTATTGCATGAGTCGTTGAGAATTAACTGTGGCACAAATGCAGAGATAAGACTAAGTTGCTTCAAGGGATGGCTGGGTGCTCAAGACTGTGGACTTCTTTCACCCTGGTGTAGACATGGAGCAAATACCACCTGGGAGACTAAGCCTTCTGGGTAGATCAAAATGGAGCCAGATAGTGCCTAAGAAAGCTCCCCAGATCTGCTGATATCAAAATACTGGCAAAAGGAAAATTGTTCAAATGGCATGCAGCTCCTTAAACTCACTGAAATGTTTTCTTCCGTCCTTTCAAGGAGTGCAATCAGCAACCCTCCATTTCCAATGTGTTGCAGTAGGAGTTAGGGACCAACTTTTTGTTTGGGTCTGAGCCATAGGAGTCTAAAAGCCCTTAATGTCTGTTTCAAGTAAAATGAAATAATCTTAAATATTTGCTGAGATATTGAAACCAAAGGATAGATATTTATTTCCATTGAATACCTGTGTACAAGTGTTCGATGTCATCACAATTGTAAAGAATGAACCAGCAGATCCTCAAACAAAGAAAATAATCAAAGTGAAAGAATGTCTAAATTCCCTTTGGAATATTCTTATTCCAATGCTTCCAGTCATTTTCCAAAGGACCTAGGAATTATTTAAGAATTCCTCCTTCTGACAAGGCTGGGTTCTTCTCTCAGCTAAGCTGTGCTCTTTGGAAAAACAACAACAACAACAACAAAAAAGAGAGTAAAAGGGGGTATCTCAACGCTTTAGTGGACAAGAGGAACCCAGGCCAGCATGAGATTGTTGGTCAGCTTTACACTGAACTCTGAAGTATTCCTGTTCCCCTGTGATGGTTGTGCATTACTGTAATGAATATTCCCTCTCTGTGCTGAGAGGCAGTTCTTGTTCCTCAAGAATTCCCTTTTACAGGAAAAGAAATTATTTTCCCCATTGCTACCTCTGTCATCTAGATAGTGAAACAAGATGTTTTAAGCAGCTGTTTTGGACCCATGACCCATTGCCCCTAACTTCCTCTAGTCCTGGGAAAGCCCTGTTAATCTTCTTTGCAAAATATATATTTGTGAGCAATTATTTATTCCACAGCTTGTTGCATTACATTCGCTGAAATCAATCCAGAAAAAAAAATCTATACGAGAAGAAGTCTCAGCACCTTAGTCCTACCTTTTGTGCTTGCTCAACATCAACGTTCAAAAGGTTGTCATTTACTACAAAATGAAGTACTTTCTGTATTTAATTTTGGAAATGCTAAGAATGCCTTTACATGAAATATATTATTTGGAAAAGGGCCCTATGTCTTATTTTGATTGGGCCAAGACATCTTAGTTTGATTCCTTTATTGCTTAACTTTTAGGTAAAAACATAACACAACATAAATCATATGGGACTATCACATAAAAGGCATCACTAGTTTCCCACTGAAAACTATAACCAATGACCAAATAATTTCTGTACTGGCTGTTTTATTTTATCGGATCAGTGTTTTCTGAAGGAAAAGAAAATCAACCGGACAACCTCCAGCCACTGCTAATAGAAACAATGTTTGTGCTGCTGTGTCCATCTCCTTTGAGGCCAGCAGTCTGGTTATTTATTGTCAGGGATGTATGACAATGAATATGCCCTTATGTAAGTAAACAATTCCAACTATTCCAAAATCAGCAAAGTTTATTTAGCACAGACATGAAATCCAAAGCTATCAGAAACTAATCAGAATAGAGCCCAGGCTATGGTGACTGTGATAAACTTTGCTAGCCTGGCTTTTCTACAAAACTGGTTACAAAGGTTTTGCTAAATGAAGAAGCCTTAAATAGCACAGTACAGTGGGGCTTCCTGGGCAGCCAGTTGCAGACTGTTCCTGCAGCCCTGTGAGCTGGGAACTCTCAGACGCATCCGGATGGAGTGGACAGCAAACCTCTGCCCAGCCTCAGACAGCTTTTCAGGGCTCTCTCCCTGATGCTGTGGGAAATGCAGAGTATGTACAGTCTCCCTGGTTTTATGATGAAGTGTCAGCACTCTTCATTAGATCCAGGCATAAATTGCAAGGTGGTAGGTAACCAAACTGTGCCCTATCAGTGAACCACAGAATCACAGAATGGCTAATGTTTGAAGGGACCACAGTGGGTCATTTGGTTCAACCTCCCTGCTCGAACAGAACCACCTGATTTGGCTACCCTTGTGCCAGGGAATACGTGCATGGACTAAGAGCTTGTTGATTACTGTTTGGTTTAAACTGAAATTTAATTTTGACCTGTAAAATGGTAAAATGCTGTTTCAATCAATGTAGATTGGGGTGTATTTAGTAACATGGAAAGAGTACATTTGCATCAGTTTCAATTAGAGAGCAAGAAATTGAAAGACCTGTTTCAGCAACAAAGCTCACTTTGAGAAGGATGTTGTAACTGCTGCTGGATCCTGCTCTACGCCTGTTGTTAATCACCCCTGTATAGAGTTAGTGCAAATGTGGTGGAGTAGTGACATTGTTACCCACTGGAGTAACGACACTGTTCCCCACTAGAGTGGTGACACCTTTCCTCACTGGAGCAGTGCCTGCGCTGGCAGCAGCTTGAGTCCACGAGCCAGGGCCTGGGCAGATTACAGGGTGCTGTTTGCCATCATGCTGAAAGTACCTCCGAGGACTGAACTGAGGGAAAGCCGGGCAAACCTGCGGGTCTGAGTGCTGGATCTGTGCCCCACCAGCTCATCCTGCAACTCAAATCTCATGCAGACGAGGTGTGAGGTTGCAAAGCACATTTCTACCTGGTGTCACAGGCATAGAGCACAGTGGTAGCATTGCCCTAATGTCCTGCACCAAACTCAGGTGGGTGTGAGGCAGACTGCTCCTGAGCTGGTGTCAAGCTTGCAAGGGCATGTTACTCTTTCACAGATTTTTTTTTTGGCAAACGTGTGTGGGTAAAATAATTACGTACCAATTCAGAGCTCCACATGCCTGTGAAGGTGATTGATCTGAGGTAAGGGGCTAGCAAAACAGGTTTAGTGTCTCGGACTTTGGGGCCAGTCACTGCTGCTTATTCCTAGGAAGACACAACAACAATTGCCTTCAGATCTCAGCACTTAAAATTATCTGGTGATATATTTCCCACATGACCACAAGGCCTGAAGGGCAGTTATCTGTTTATATATTTACATAAACACACACACTATATATATATATGTATATGAAGTCTCATTATCTAGAGGAAATCAGCCTCTTGCTTCCTAATGTACCAGTGCACTAGTTTCCATGACTGAGTGAAAAAAAACGTTTTGATTTTGGAGGCAGCAGAAGCCTGGTCTGGACCATACCAGGTACTTAGAGCTATGACTGAAGGATGATAAGAGCAGGAATGCTCTTGTGTGCCAGTGCCTTGGTTGCGTGCTGACAGCTTTATACTCAGGCCTGATGTCTCACTTGTTTGACCATGACCATCTGATGGTGGGCAGGATTGCAAGGCTGCCTTATGCTTGCAAGTTGGAAGCTCTCCTCCTAAATCAGACTGTTCTGATGTGGCAGCCAGTGGTCCCACCACATCAGTCTCTAAAATAGATTTGTAGTGGGTTGTATGTGGTTCCTGGATTTATTATGCCATTTCAGTATCTTTCTCAATTCCTCCCTGCTTTACCTTGCTCCTGTATTCAGGGACGGGGTGACATAAATAAAATTCATATTAATTAAGGCTGAATGTCAGGCTTTCCATTGCAAGACTAGAAATAAATTACATGAAAGAACAGTGTAAATGACAACACTGCAGATGTACACTAGCTAGTTTTCTAGCACCCAAGCTCTGCTATGCACCTGAACATGAAGCTCTGGAACAGGAATGCAGCACGAGCTGAGTGTTTGCTCCCTTCCTGGAAGTAAAGCTGGGTGAGTTCTCTGTGCCACATCTCCTATACGCATATGGGTCATGGACCACTGATGTCTCTGTATACTCCTTCTTAAGTATCCACTTCCTCCTCTTCTCCTGACCTATGGCTTCACTGCAAAATTTCACTTCATTCCTCTCCCCACATTCACTGAACTAGTTTACTTTTAGGTAAAAATGCAAGAATCGCAGACACAGGGAGTGGCCTGCGTGGGTGATTTAGGACTTCTGTCCCTGGCTCATTTCTGTCAGCTTCTTGTTTAGTTATTGCTGCCCAATATGGGTCATGTAAAGCTTGTGTCTGTTGGATTTACATACACAGCATATTAAGTAGTGTTGATAGCATAAAAAGACTTAGGTATGTATGTATCCTGAGAACATTGTGATATACAGCCTGAGTGCTGTCAGCCTCCTAGGGAGGACTCACAAAGCAATTGACAACACTGATGACATTATTGTTAGAAAATTATTAGCAGTAAGAGCTTTGGTTTCACAGCTGGTCAAAAAAGATCAAAGTAAACATTTGTCACTGTAAAAATTATACTCTGATACATTTAGATGAAATATTGAATCCAGTTAGGTGAAATATATCTATTTCAGTAAGACTGTGTTTAGAAAAATGAAAAGTAATAGCTTGGATTAATTTTTGACCTTATCAGAACAGAATATTTTCATATTTCATTTTTTTATTACTTAGTTTTGAACTAACATGTTAAAAATTGTAAAAGTTCATGTAACTTATATTTTCATGGAATTCAGGTAATCAAAAGAGGCAACAATCTTGTTCGATATGACTGTGGTTCTGGTTGACAGGTAACTATATTGATACAACAGTTGACATCTTCAAGGCACCCTTCATGACAATTTGATTTAAAACACTTGAACTATAAAATTTATGGGGATTGAGATAAAGGGATTAAAAAACAACTTATCGATGTGTCTCGAAATGCAATTATCACTGAGAAAGTATTAAAGACCATGCATAGGGCTGATTCTTGCCAGGTTCCTCATACACCGGTTCATCGTCATACAGTGTTTTGTAATCCATACACACAGGTATGATCTTGTCATGGAGTCATCATCAAACTATGAAGAACAACAAATGATCCAGGTATTGGCATTCTGAGGAACACACTGGGAAGTTTAACTGCATATTTAGGTCATTTTTCTTGAAGGATAAATTATTGTTCTGGATTGAAGCTGGTATGACTTCATGCTTGCAGGAGGGTTTTCTTCTTTAATAAATGGATGTGTGAGTCTGCATCTAAAGCAACACCATGACTGTGTACACATCTGAGTCTTACGACAGGACAAAGGACCTGCCAGGGAAGTTTTAACTTTGGTGCTGTCAAACCACTTCCCAGAGAAAGGCTGTCAGCCCCTTCAACAGGTACAGCCAAAGAGTCTTCTGTAGTTTGTAATAGCACAGTATGACCTGTAAATAGTAGTTTAATTCTATGTTTTTTTGCTTGNAAAAAAAAAAAAAAAAAAGGAAGGAGAGAGAGAGCGAGAGAGAGAGAAAGAAAAGAAGCTGAAATTATCTTAAGGTTTCACTGCATGTTTTTTGCTAAATATAACATCAGTTATAGTGCATGTTGTCTCTGACTTTTGCATGACCACATCTAAACACACTTGAGAGGCATGGAATGAAGTTTCAGCCCCCTGCTCTTGTAAGGGCTGTAATTCAGGTCCCCCATCAGGTTCAGTCCTGTGATAAGAGAAATTGTAGTGACCTACTTCTGACTGGGATGGAGTCATCACTGCAATTCTCGGTGACATTTCAGTTTGATGAACTCATTTGCACTTGTTGCTTTTACATCTGGAATTGCTCCTGAATATTTATGTGTGGAAAATATGTCATTCAAAAGAAGTGCTCCTTATTCTCCAAAGAACTGTTCTTCTATAATTTCCCAAAGAATGATCAAGGAGTAGCAAACAGACCATCTCTCAATTTTTCCTTCTATAGAGGTTCCTCATTAAAATGTAGATAATTGTGGGAAGACCAAACCTCCACTGTAACTGAGCCACACACAGGAGCTTTGCACAACAGACACACACATGCGTAGTTCACCTGCAGTCTCAGCTTCTTCCTGCCTTGTGTTTGTGCATGACCCTCCTCCGCCTTTACATATATAACTACTCTTTCCACTTTCTTAAGAGACAAGGACATGGATCTCTGCATTAATCTTCATTACCAAGTCACCGCTTCTAGGTAATGGATTGAAAATTTGCCTTTATCAAGATGGCAGTAGGTAGTACCCTTACTGGTACTTGGGCTTTCTCTAATTTAGCCCCTGCCATTGCAGAGCTTGACTAATTACACAGTCAGATTGTGAAGCTTGTGGCCCAAAGCATTGTGCCTTCCAGCAGTCTGGAAATCGGAAACAGTTGTTTGAGATGATAGAGTCATCAGCTGGAACAAAGCTGTTTCATTTCCATCCCAAGTCTGGGCACGGCTGATGAAGGTTTGACCAGAATGTGTGCATGATATTGACAATGACAGAGAACAAGACAACTCTCAAGATATTCTTTCTTTGTAATGAGCCCTCCAAATCATGTGGCTGGAGCCAACATAATACTGTCTACACAAAGAATGCAGTCTTTTTGCTTTTCTGTGAAAACCTCCTATCCAGTGATTGGCATGAGGCAGTCATAAGAATTAGTGAGATTTAAACTGTCAGGCCTTGAAATATTCACCCCACAGGTGAATGCTTATCTCGGGGAACACAGTTCTTCCCTGGCTTACCCAAACCTTTCTATTTACAAAATAAAATTATAGATCCTACTTTCTCTTTCTTCCAACACAAAGTGTGTTAACTAGCAGCAGAACATTGCATAGCCAGTAGAGTCATGCATATCACACACATATGTATATGGTGCTTGTATTTACAGAGGTATGATGAAATCCATGTATTATTTTGAACTCCATCCCCAGCTGAGATTCAAGGCAGAAGTGATGTGCTTTTCTTCAAAAAAAGTATAGTCTCGAAACACTTTTCTAAGACTCCAAGGGAATCCTCAGAAGTATAGACATGGAGAGATTGACATTAGACTCCAGGACTCATGAGTGCATAGACCTAAGGTCAAGAGTACCTCAAGAAAAGGTCAAGTGGGAAATAATACACCACAAGAATTTAAAAATAGCAGTTTGTGGCTTACTGTTTAGGTCTCTGATGTTTTCTCACGGTAAATAATGAGACAACTCCCATATAGAATTTCCAACAAAAGACTTTAAAGATGTAAACATACACAAACCAAGCCTTTTTTTTGTGACAGAAATGCTTCTGGTGGTAGGTCACATCAACATATATCGTTTGGTATTTTAGTCAGTCTCATCAGCAGGTTCTTTGGTTTTGTTTTTGTTTTTATTTTTTTTCATTAGAAACATGTACTTTTACTGTCAGAGTTGCTTGGAGGTCCTTTCTTAATTTTATAGGACCTGACTATCTTTTAATGAGCACCTTGCACATGTGGAGTAAAAGATCTGAAAGTCCAGCAGCTAGCTAAAAACAGGGAAGAACCTTTAAGAGTCTGGTTTTACATTAAATGGATATATTACTACACATAGATGTGAGTCAGGGAACTTGGATTCTCATTTCCTTATATAAATTTATTACATTTAAATTCTGTCTAGTTTGTACATTCTTGTGTCCAAAGCTGTGGATCAAACTTAGACGATGTGAAGTGCTGCACTCTTTAAAGATGAAGAGGAAGTGACACATTTATTTACTCGAGATGCTTACAAAACCCTACAACTTTCTGTAGGTTGTTTCTCATCTCTTGCCCACTGTGTATTTCCTTTACAGAACAGGAAAAACCTTAGAGCTCAGCCCGAGGGGTGGGGTTCTCCCACTGAATGATCCAAGGGACTGAGAGCATCCTACTGAGCAAACAGCTGTTTCTGAAATGGCTTATTGGTGACTTGCGTATGGCATCACATAACAGGTCCTGCTGCTGCTAGCATCCTCCTGGATAATTGTCTTTTTGCTGTCTTTCTGTCTTTCTGAACTGTGCTGTGACAAGGGACAAGAAGTGACGCAGAAGTATCATAGGAGGTTCACTTTCTATTGTCAAGGCAGGGGACACAAAGGACCAAACCTATTTCCCCAAGGCAGTGCCCCCACAGAGGTACCAGCTACACAGTAGGAGCACCACAATCCATCACATAGCTGCTCAGGAGCTGGGACCTTGATGATGTCCAAGTCTGCTGTGCAATACACAGGTCTTGCACCTGATATCTCCTGCATAGCTAGGAACAAGAATCCCAGAGGATGTCGACCTGTAAGGAGGCAGCTGCATTGAGTCTATTCCCAATGAAGTACTTGTTAGGGCAGGATCAGCTTTAGTTGCCCTGTGGTCTGGTGTTTCATACAGGTATCTCATGGAGGCGACTTATCACAGCCATTGGATGGTTGAAAACTATGGCTGTAATAAGCACATCTCTAGTTGTTGGTGCTTCACTGAAATTTTGTAACTGGGGAGGTGGAAATGCTACAGAATACATGAATAATCAGAGACCAAAAGGACCACATGTCTGCTTTCTCCTGGACTGAGAGAGAGCAGGGTTTGCAGGGCTTAGTTTGTGTAGAAGACCAGTAAAGGAAGGTATCATCAGGAAAAAAAGACTTCAGCTGTTTGCTTTGAAGAAGACATGACAAATAGGGAACTGCCATTGGATCAAAAAGTGATATAAGTACTCGAAATTTCATCCTGGGACAAGATTAGCTGGACTGAACTAGTGCAGGTAAAAGTGAGATTTTAGATTATGGGCAATGTTTATCCTCAGGACCCAGATGTGTGTTCAGTGCTTGCAATGCCTGAACACCTGGGAAGCTTCCAACGACTGTATTGACCAGATGTCCAGAAAGGACAAGCACAGATCCAGAAAAGGCTCGTAAGGAAGTCTGCTGTGTGTAGCAATGCACATGTTGCATCTGAAGGGTTCATGGACAAAATCCTGAAAAATCAAAAACCTGCTATCAAGTATTATGAGGAGCAAAAATGGGAGTCCAGCTGTTCAAGTTTAGGACAAGATTGATGAATTTGCAAGAGCAGCATCTGTGCTTGCACCCATAGCTCTGTCCAGCAAGGTTAAAGAAAATGTGGTGCTGGCCCACAGAGCTAGCATGTGTTATGTGTCAAGGGTAGACACAAAAACAACAGTTAGCTGTGAGGAGGCAACAGTGCCATCACCCAGAGCTCTTGTGCAACCAGTTGCACAGAGTGCTGTCACTTCCCTCCAGCTGTACAGCTGCTGCGAGAGAGGAAATCCATAAGACATCATCTCAGACATTTAGACAGTTTGAGGTTGTGATGTGCCCAATCAGGGCTCAGACACAGATCTCAGCCCTTGGGAGGAACAAGGTCATGTGCGTCAGCTGAGCCACAATAACGAACTATGTTTTCCTCAGCATAAAGGGTTGTAATTTAAACATCAGTGAAGAGCATCTGACCCCACACATTTGAGGCTAGAATTGTCCACACTCACACTGTACTTCAGCTGGTGCAGAAGAACTTCTTCAGCACAAGAGTTCAGCTACACCTGAGATGTCTCATACCTGGGTAACCCTATGACAGAGGCATTCTTCAAAGAGAACATAAATTACAGACTGAGTTATAAAACTGCCATTCTGTCACTGCTGCATGTCCATGTGGAGACAGTAGAGAAATGGGAGACACCGAGTGGCTTCTTATAAGGAGGATGCCACAGAAATGGGGTTCTTAGCTTCAGCTGGGAAGCAGATGTCTGCTGGGTCCAACTAGAATGGAGCAGCAGCTTTGGTGTCCACTTGTAAAGGTGGTTTTGTGTTTAAGAACTTCCACCTTGTCATAACTTGCTTCACTTGATAAACATATTTGTAACTGGTGACCGTTCTGGAGGATAGTCAAAAACTGAATAGCAGAGAGGACATCCTGTTTTCTCAGATGTGCTGCTACACACAGCACAAGAGCCTTAATTAGTGATGTTCTTTCTTTTATTTTTTTTTTTACCAGAGCAATCCCAGAATTTGACTATCAACTTTATTCCTACCACACATTTTTGAAACAAGGACTCTGCAATGTGTATGATATATGACCTTCAAAACTCACTGAAAAGAAACCCTCATTTGGTCTGGGAGACTAGCCCACCCAATGCAAGCAGCATTATTTAGATCTCGTAGCTTTATACATGAAAATGAAGCGGCCCTATTGAAGTAACCTGACTGTGCTGCTCATGTAGAAGTAGAAATGAGTAAATGCCTCAAAGATTGTCCAGGGACTCCTCAGGCAGACCCATTCATCTTCTGAAGGTCCATTAGACACTAGATATGGTTGTTCTGTCCTAGTACTATATTCTTTTCTGGATCACCCCTAAAGAATGATGTTGGCTAAGAATAGAACTGTCAGGAGGGTTATGATACGTAATGTGGACCATCGTCATCAGAACAGTGTTGTTGCTTGTCCCCTCATGTGTGTGCTGTCTTGTCTGGCCTCTAACTCAGCTGAGGCACCTCAGTCACACTGAAGGTGTCAAGCTCTGTATGGTGTGAACAGGATGTGGTCCCTTCTTTCAACAATGTCAAAGTCTAGTGCAGTGGAAAATGACTAGAAAATAAAAATAAATTTTCAACCAACTGTGATTTTGTATGTGTGTGAATTTGCAGATTTGCACAAGCAAAAGCCATTCCGATCTGCAGAGGTCACTTAACCATAACACCTTGTAGAGGTTATTAGGAGGCTATTGCCATTTTTTATTAAAAGAGAATTGATAAGTAATAGCTTCTATAACTGTCCTGACTGAGGCATTTACCCAAATTTTTGTTGTTAATTTCTTGTTCCATTAAATCTTTGGAGAAAGGCTTGTGCAGATCACGACTTGTACTCAGTACCTTTTATGTTTGGTGGGGGTTTTTTTTGTCCAGTTATTTTTGCTAACTTAACAACTGTTTGCTAAACATTTTTTCAATCAGGATCCTTAAATTCATCTTAGTCCTTTGTTACTGCTTAAGCTCATGCTACCTAGTTCATGTCCTCATCCATTAACAGAAATTCTTCTGGTAACTTATATTTTTTTGGTTTTTCAATAAACATGATACTGGTCCTTCAAGCAAATCATCTTCCTGGATGTAATTTTACTGTATTTGCTTCTCACATGATATACTGAAGAGCAAAAATAACTCTTAACAGATTTTAATCTCCTATTCTACATACGCTATAAAATCCAGTTGTAGCCAAGTACATTTATAAGGACATTCCACAGCTATTAGAGTTTCATGTAACTTGTAATGAAAATTAAATCTTACAGTCTGCATTAGCAGAAGAAGCAGATTTTAAACAATAAATTTAAGGGTTTTATTCCAGTGTTTTCTGTCCTTGTGGGTTCGCTAAGAAGCAGAATTATTCTGTGTGGAAATGCACACTGTACCTGATCTTTCTCCCTTTTCTTCTCTGTTCAGTCCTAACCCTACCACTGAATTTTGCTAGGTGCAAGGAAAATTTGACACTTTGGTGGTCTCTTTCTGTCTCTATATTGCTGTCAGTATCTGATAAAGCTTGAGTTTGAGTTTTTAGCTGAGAACTTGCAAAGAGGGCAGCAAACCATCACGACTGGGTCAAGTTGATACCTCAATATAATTCTTTTTGAATTGTGGTTTGAAGCCTGTTGTGAACATTTTGGTGCCTGGGGGCAGCTGGACGGACTGATGAACAGCTTATCCCTTTATAATGCTCTCGTGTCCAGTAGTTTTGGTGGCTTTGTTCACAGGAGTGAACAAAATTCTCCATTCATGTATTACTTAGTTCCCATAGCTTTTCAAACTTGATAATCAGTTTATATCTTATTTTAGAGACAAAAAAAGCAGCAGTCGTTCCTAGATGCAGTCCATCATTATCTTGACCATTTTAGGTGCTGTAAGGAACAAAGTATAGGTATGGTTCACAGAGTATGCTGAATCAGAGTGCAAGTATATTAAAAATATCCCTAGAATAAGGATGCTTGAAGTCAGGAGTTGGTTACTGGCTACAAGACAGTGTCAAGAAACAATGGGCACAAAAACTTTAGCTTTACAGTTCAGCTGTCTTACCTTAGAGAGCAGTTTGAACACTGCATTTAGCTCCTTCTCATTGTGCCATATAGGGCTTTCCTGAATGTTAAAGTAACTTTCCTCAGGTGGGAAGCAACAACAGGATCACTCTTGGGATTTCTTTACGTTGTCTGGTTTCTGCCTTTGGGGATGGGAGTATGTGCAAGGCAGAGAAGGTAGGTATTTTGTATTTTTACTGCTCAAAATCATTACAAGGGATAAGACCACTGAAATGGATAGTTGACTATTTACAACTCTCATGGGAGCATTTTCCATAGCATGGTTCAGTCTTGTATTGGTGTCCACATCTGTTTGGGTAAGTTTTACTTGTCTGATATGTCTGCTTCCACTGTGGAAAAGTATTCCATAAAAATATAGTTTGTCTGATAGCTGTATCTCCCTCCCATATCACGCCTGGCAGGACAGCTGACTGGTTTACAGTAAGTTACAATAAGTCCTGCCCACAGAGCCATCACAGCCACTGTAGACACTGCTATGTTGCAAGACATGCTCCTTCTCCCTAGAATGCCAACTACGTTTTCTTTCCTAAACACATGCAGCTGACAAAGGTACATGAAATCACAAAAGTGCTGCTTGATTAAGATAAAGATTGAGGTTCTGGCATGCAAAAGGAATGGCTGTGTATTGGAAGACACATAGAGTATTGCGAGAGATTATATTTTCAAGCCTGACTTCTTATATGTTAAAAATGTTACGGTGTCATTACACAGCATTACAGGTAGGAAATAAATGTGAGGAAAGTAACAGTGATAAACGGGTGCTACAGCTCCTGCACCAGGGACAACCTGCTGCAGTCGAGTGGGCTTTTTCCTTGCATGTAGCTATTAACACATGAAGATCTCAGAAGTCATATTGCTTAATGAAACAATATATAATGGAGCAGATTGTGAGCACTGAAATATACGGAAAACTACTTTCAGCTGTTTTATCCAGGGAGTAATCAATAGGCTTATTTAGCATTGCAAAACTATTCACATCAAAAATAGTTTATACATGGTGTTCCACTTTCTAATCCACTAATTTCAGAGGAGAGAATATAAACTTCAAATATACAGCACGAACAGATTGTTCAAGCTGTGACTATTGTACTTCAATAAAAATATTTCTTCTCCCTATGGTAGTTGAAATGTACTGGGGCTTTAGCTGACGGGGAGAGAGAAAAAGACTTTTCAGATTTTTCCTGCCCATGCGCATCTTACAGATTAAGTAGTTTGATGATTTTTTTTTTTTAACATTAATTACAGTAGATCTGCCAGGTACACTTCTGCCAAACTTCCCTGCAGACACTTACTGCCTGTCACCCACACCCACTCAGCTTGCGTTAGCCATCATTTTGTCATTGCCCAACAAACCCATATGCTGTTTTGCAGGGACCAGACGGCTCACAAAACACTGCCAACTGCATAAAGCCATCAGATCTACAGAAAATCCCTCTGAGTCCTAAGAAACACAGTTTTTCAGATGATTTCCCTATTTACAAGTGCCTCAGTTGTAACTGACCTTTCTAACATTTACAGAGATGTGAGTGGTGGTTAGCGTGACCATCTGGTTCCTCAGTATTCATGACACCAACACTTAAAGCACGTGAGTGCTTGTGGAAAGTAAGTACGAAAGTCAGAGGTGACTGAATATACATGAATTTTCAAACACAACAAGATTTCAGACATTGCTCTTTTCCTCCTTGTGAGCTTGTGATGCTAACAAAGCAAGAGCCAGCGAATGTACTGACCTCTGGGAAAAGCTTAACTGAGAATGATGGAAATTCAGCTAATTTTTCTTAGAAACTTCTACATAAAAATTAAGTTTCCTTTCTGTTCAGAAATACCAATATGTTCAAATTTTCTCTAACATATGAAGCCTAAGATAAATATTTTTGAGTATAATGTTTATTTTTTTCTACATCATGTATCTTTTAATTTGTTTGCACATGTGCTTTGTTGTGTGAGAATATGTACAACTACTGACTTTGTGAAGATATACAGAAGTAAAGCACTAAAAAAGTTTTAAAATCTTCAGTTAACAAATTTGTTGCGATCCAAACAAATTCTGTCTTGACAATATTATTTGAAAGATTATCAGGTTTTTTTGAAAACTGTTTTCCTCCAGCTGAATTTTCCTGGAACTTATGCTTCCTATGGGAAAAAAAAAAGACATTTTCAAATGAAAAAATCTTTTAGATAAAAAAGCCTCTCAGCTTTTTATCAGCTGTACATCATGAGTAAACTAGATAGTATGGTATAGTCTTTCCTAATTTCCCTGGTCATCCTATGATTCATGTTGGTTTTTGCTCACATGAAGTTTAATACAGTATTGGCTTTCTTTGCCACTCAGAGAACCGCTGATATTTGCTACGAGAGTCTTGTATTATCATTATTATTTTTACTATTATTAAGCAGCTACATACCTTTAATGAGCACTCAATGAAGAACACACATACACTTGCACATGGAGTGCGTTTGTCTTTGAGTTGGAGTGACTTGAATTTTAAGTTCTTACCAAGATAGGCTGAGCTGCCTTCCACATGTCAGAGTCCTGGCTGTCAAGAAGACAGTGGTTTTTAGATAACAACCCAAATTATATACAAAACATACATTTTAAGCATGGTGCAGTGGTAAAGTCATGTGGAAGAAAAATTTTCTTTAAATTATTTTTTGGATGATATTTCACGCCTATTACCAATAGTTGAATAGGTGCTGGAGTTCAAACAATGTTACAAATATTTTTCATATACCAGCTCCATTTCAAATTTCTGTATTCTCACTTTAAGTATCGGCTGTGATTAGAAACGCTCTTTTAAAAAGTTTGCGTATGGAAAATCTTACAGAAGTTCACCAGGATGCTTACCTGTATTCTGCCGCCAGTTGTTTGTAACTTAATCCTGCAGAGGATGATTTTGGTTGGAAGGAGGATTGCATCAAATTCATCAAAGCAGGACAATACCTACTGTGTCCTGTACGTGAGACCTGTATTGGCATTGCTGTGATTTGAAGCCAGTCACCATTCAGCCAATGAAAGTACAATTAAGAAGTGCAATTATGAAAATAGTTCTCTCTATATTCATTTATACCTTCTCACATTTCCTAACAAAATTGCTTATTCTTAAAAATCCACAAGATTTTTGTCCTGCACGTTTCACGTCTGAGTATTTTTTCTTCCTTCTGTCTGTTTTGTTGGTTATTTGTTTGGTTTGGGTTCTGTTTGTTGTTTTGGCTTTGTGTTTGCCTAGGGGGGATGTTTATTTAATTTTTATCCAAGTTTCATATTTTAGAAATAAAAGATTATAAAATTATGATACACTAACAAACAGTCCATTCACAGCAGCATAAATCTCTAAATGGACCAACAGTTTTCTGATACCACAGTTACTTAATTACAAAATGCACAAGTACAATAAAGAGCAAAATTTCAATGTTTGGCCACATGGCACAAAGTGCTTAAGATGATGCTCTATTTGTAAACAGTACATTATGTAGATTGAAACAATACAAAGCAATTCAATTAGAGATAGTATGACCTTTTTCTGCTTAAGCACAAAAGCAGCAGAAGGAACCTCGCCTATAATGAACATTTAGCTATCTCTACTTTATTGCTGTTTTCTAGCATTAACTAAATGAACACGTCTTCTCTATATTGCAGATGGATTTGGACGTCTGCAGCCTTTCAAGAGGGAGATTGCCCTCTCTCAGCTCAATGTTCTGAGTGTTGTCAATGAGGTCATACATATGTTCTCACTAATATAATGGTAGCTTCAGTTTAACCATCGAGATACTGATTTCACCCTTGGGAAACTACCAAGCTGGGCATCATTAAAATAACATTTGCCACTTCACAGTGATTGTGGTAATGCAGTATCTCCTCTGGTGCACCAGAGAACAGCATTTCTGCCTCACTATCTTTCCTGTGGTGAAAGCTGTGCAGGTGCCTGCTGCAGGTAGCAATGGTGTTGCATGCAATACTTAACCTTAGTTTACTTGTAATCAGCCTAAACTAAGATGTGGTTTATCCCAGAAACAAAGGGAAAGTAATAAAAAAAAACCCCTACTCACTTCACCTAAAAAAATATTTATGCATTGAAACTAATGAGTACCATCTGATCAAGAACTCAATTTTGATAAAATGCTATGACCCCTTTTAATCATGCTGGCTTGATAATGACTCAAAAAATTCCACCTGCACTTCCTACCCAGCAGCTGAGTTTTACTACAAGTCTCTTAATCAGAAATACAATTTCCTATACAGGCTTTCTTGAAAAAAAAAGTTACTGTTCTTGCATTTCTTTACCTTGTTCTTGCTTTGTTTTAAAATGTAATTGTTGGCACATGCAGTATGTTCTTCTAAATAATATCCTCCAGTGTAACAGATACAGCCTAGACTATAGTGTCAGGAAATGGCTTGTTGAGGGCAGGAACCTGTTTTAGTTAACATGGGAGAAAAGCAACTTGCTCTGTAGCATTGAATAGTCTTCAGGTACAGTTACTAAGCAGCTCTCAACTCTGTGAGTGAAACAATGGGAAGAAATTAGATAGTGGGATTAATTACAGGAAATTAGGAGCAGGGGATGGGAAGTGGCCCAGGGAAGGGTTAGTGGCATGTTTAGTCATGCTACTCCAGCCACCTAGATTTCTGGGAATTTAATCAAGTTCCAGAAAGCCTGGACAGTTAGTTGGTTAAGCTCTGCTGAACCACCCCAGCAGCACTCGGAGGTGTGGAGGAGGTTAATGAGTGCCCTTGATTCCAATGGGCAGGATTGCTGCTGACTAAGGGCGGAAATCACGAATTCACCGGGTGGACTCATCAGAGAGACAGGAAGGAAAGCTCTCATCCTTCTGGAAATCCCCAGCTGAGCACAGAGCAGGACAGCTCTTTCTCTAACTCACCAGGAGAAAAAGACCATATATGTGCATTGTGATCACTGTTAAAAGGAGTATTTCCATCCCACTCCTCACACAAGAATGTTCAAAGCAGAAATAGCTAAACTTTTTTCCAATGATGGCATTGCCAGCTTGTGAGGGACTGGGGACTCCAGGTTTTCAAGGAGGGGGAAGGATACTGAAAGCACTTCTCCATGGGTTCCTGTGGACCTTGGCCCCTTCAGCCCTGCCATTGTGCTAGTTAACTCCTGAGCTTCGAGTCGTGGACCAACTAATTCCTCCCAAGAGGAAACCCAGAGCTGATGAACAGAATCATAGAATCATAGGATGTTAAGGGGTTGGAATGGACCTTAAAAATTATCCAGTCCCAACCCTCCTGCCGTGGGCAGGGTTACCTCCTCAAGTTACTCAAAGCTTTATCCGACCTGAACATTGCCAGGTTTGGAGCATCTACAACCTATCTGAGCAACCTGTTCCAGTGTCTCACCACCCTTACAATGAAAAATTTCTTCCTAATATGTAACAGAAATTTCACTTCTTTCAGTTTGTAGCCATTACTCCTTGTTCTGTCACTGCAGTTCCTGATGAACAGTCCCCCTCTGGCTTCCCTGTAGGCCCCTTCGGATATTGGAAGGTTGTTATGAAGTCTTGGTGCAACCTTCTCTTCTCCAGACTGACCAGCCTCAATTTTCTCAGCTTGTCTTTGAAGGGTGAGGACTTTGCTCCAGGATCTGCTCTACATAGCCAGTGCAGATCTGAAACTGTGCAAGGGTTCACTGCTTTGCCCACCAGTCTTTCAACATTATATGTGTAAGTTGTGGGCTCCCCCACATCCTATGCAGGCATGAGACATCACTTTCCTGAGATAAAACCACTATGCTTGTGGGCTGTCAAGCCTCTTTCCTTAAACACATCTGTCTTATCTTGAACTGGTATACTAACAACAGCTAGCATGTTGCAGGGGCACAGAGGGGCAAGCTGGGGCTGAAGAGCTCAAAGGCATCCCAGATGCCCTCAGGACTCCATCAGCTCCCACAGGATGGCAGAGCAGCTTGGCACAAGGTACAACCATTGTGATGAGCTGTGTCAGCTTGCACTTCAGAAGTTTATTGCAACTTTTTCCACCAAAAGGTTCAGTGCATCTTTACACAAATGTGCAAGCAGCACTGAGCTTTTGGTGAGGAGATCTTCACAGTCCCATTGTGTCTGTACCATGTTCAGTGTCCACCTGGTCTGGGCCTGGGGCTCTGTCTTGAGCCCAACAGACCAGGGAGTCCAGCTGCTGTCTCCATGTCCTCACCTCTCAGCACTAAAGATGAGGAACCAGAGGAAGTGCACCCTCACCATTGGATCTTTATCCCTCCTGACTCTGATGAGATGGTGTTCCAGAGGGAAACCAAACCTTTGGGAGCAGATGAGAGCTGATGCTGGGTGAGCCAGGCTCAGGGGTTATCTGTTGCTAGGGCAGCTACACTCGCACAGATGGCAATGACACTTGCCTCTCATCTGAGAGGAAGGTCCCTGGGTGGTCCTTGTGAGTGGGCTGGTGTAAATAGTTTAGCACTGTCCTCCTGTGGCCCTCTGACTGCAGCATGGACACGGAGCATATCAGCAGCTCCTCCCCAAAAATGAGTAACCCTGACTGTCCAGTGTGGACCATGTGGATGCAGGGACTCTTCAGAGTGGCATTGCAAACACCTATCACCTGTGTGACCACAATGTATTTTTTCCATCTTTATATCCATGAAGTCTTCTGTTCATTAAGGCTGCATTATCTGACACCTTTTCCATGGGAGTGACTTTTAAACGTAGTGACTTTTAAACGTGGTAATGTTGCTCCATCGAGATTCCCAGTTCCCATCCAGTCACCTTTGAGGTGGTGTTCTGTCCTTCTAAATTTTGTGTTCTAGGTTAGCGATTTCACATGGTTAGTCCCAAGAGTAACAGACAGTGGTGTATATAACCCCAAGTCTTCCCTATACAGGGAAAACACCACCAGTGGTTGCAATCAAAACTGAGATTGTTTAGCAAGTGGGGATGTGTTGGAGAAAGCTAAAACCAAGTGAGGTCTGTAGATCTGGGAGCCACGGTTAAACACTACCTGATGCTACTACCCCTCACTTAGGCCTGCCCCAGGCTCTCCCAGGCTAAGGCCAACCCAATGAAGATCTTCTGCCATCATGTTGCGGGTGCAAGTGGGGCACGAAATAGTCAAGGATTAGCTTTGCCAGGGAGCAAAGATGAAGATGTGCTGCCTTCTTTTGGTGTGCTCTGTTGTGGCCTAGTGCAGAGTGCAGCACAGATGATGAGGGTTGAAGTTCAGGGGCACACTGGTGAACGAATATGAAGTGCTCCGGAACTGGGACCTCAGCAAGATTTCTTCTGGGTTTTGCTGCAGTCACTCTGCTCCAGGGGGGCTGATCATAAAAAGTGTGAGTATGAGTCATCCCTCACCAGCTGATGGGAGGCTCCCTTCATGGCTCATAAAGGCGGCATAGATTTAGCCTAAATGTCTCTATGAGCAACAGAACTCAACTGCCAGGCACCGCTACTGCTCACGGCTTGTCATTTGGCAGGGTGGGTTCTTCTGAATCTGATTTTTGCAATAAAAGAGTCTAAATTTGAACATATTTTTTTGCTGGCAGGTAGACATCCAAATGATAGTGCTGTCCAGGGAGTAACTAATGACTAAGTCTTACTACTCACAAAATTTGCATCCTCCTACTTCTTTAACTTTACAGCTCATTGTCACACATATACTCTGAGCCTACTGAACACAAAAGAGTTTGGAAAGAAGGAAGAGAGAGTGGTCACCACATCACCTGCTTTCACCTGTTGCTGAGCACCTCCTCACAGGGGCCCAAGAAGAGGATGTGCTTACAGCAGGAATGCCTGTGAGTCCAGGGTGGAGCACCCATCACAGCTGGGACCCTGTAGCTGCCTAGGTCAACTGTACCCAGACAAATATTCTCATTCCTGGATACTCTGAAAGAAAGCTTCTCTCATCAAGATCTTAGCTTGTCACCCTGCGATATGGGAATGGTACCTTTTCTCTACACTAGTTATTGGGAAGAGGAGTTTAGACTCCTAAGTTTGGGACATTGTTCACAAGCCAATAAATCACCAATTTTTCCCTGAAAATCTTTAATCAAAAACACTGTCTCCCTTCCAACTCTGCTATAGATCAACATCAAATCAATACTGTAAAATAATCCCTCCAAATTCATGTTTCTCTATTAAATATGGGTTTGACCATTTCCCATTTTGTAATGAAAAATGCACACCAAGACTGCTGTAGATAACATCTATTTGATTTAGGTAGGTCTGAAGTACATTACCAATTTTGGGAGAGAGGCCATGTTTTGTAGCATTGTTATTGGCAGGTAGAGGGGGAGGAGAGGCAGGAGGCAGCCAAAAAGGGTCTGTACTAAATCTGCTGGTAGTGGCATTCTGGTGTTCTGGGTTTCCTGGAGCAGAAGAGGAAGTCTCAAGAGCATTTAGCAGTTTGAGTGAAAAGTAGTGAAGACTGGATTTTTTAACAAAAGGCTTCCTAATTTCATCTCTTAATTAATAATTGATGTTACCTGGGTGTTAATAAAAGCAAAAAAAAAAAACCTACAATGACATAGCTTTGAAAAGGATGTCTTGAAATCCTGTCACTCCCACCTGTTCTTACTGAGAGTGTTTTGTCCTACATAATCTCACCATTTCTTTAGCTCTTCACTCATTCTAGTCTCCCTAGTCTGCAGAGTTTTCTAGCCTGCATTTTGGATGAAAAAGAAACAGAAATTCCCAAGACAAGGGATGTTTTTTTACTACTCATTAGGGCAGAGGTTTGCTGGATCACCGGGATCCTCATCTAGAAGCTATGTAGCTAGGTCCTGTAGCTATCATGATGGTGAAGAAAAGAAGTCACCCTTGTCTCTGGGCTGGCAATCCCATGGCATGGAGTCTCTACACGGTGCTGCGACCACCCTCATGTCTGCAGTGCTGAAGTGCTGCCAGCAGTCTGTATCACCAGGCAATCAGCTCTCCTCACTGAGGTCTCTGCTGCACAGGTACTGAAGCGTCACCCCTTTGACAGACTAAGTGTTTTCTTTCATTCCTACTTTAGAGCCACAGGTCTGAGCAGCTGCATCTCAGCCCCCACAGGGAAGGCTAACATTCGAGGCCTTCATAAAAATGCCACTGCACTCTACAGCAAAGTAAATGATGCTGTTTTCAGTCCTACTCCTTCTCACTGAGAAGGCTGGGCTGTTAACACACAAATAGAAGTGATATACACTCATTAATTATTCCTTTGTTCACTTTTCTTTTTCTTGGAAATACTCTTATAGTATTACAAATTTGCTCTCAATAATGCTTGATGCCAAATATGATATGGACCTATGGTATGACTTGTATATTAATGCTTGGTCTAGATCATATCATTAATCTTTCTCCTCTTCATTGCAACATAACATAGTATACTTACATCTCCGAACACTTAAATGTCCTGTCATTTCTGCCTTGAAAATCTTTTTCAAGTAAGGCTAGACTATTTTCTGGAACATTAGCTTTCAATCTAAACCCTGCTCTAAGACCAACTGTATAGTTTTCAAGCTGAAAATACATCATTCAGCACCTCCCTTTCCACACAGAGTATTTTCGGTCTCCAGCGTTGAAAAAATCTGAATGAATAAAATCATACACAGCCCTTCAATGGTTAAGTAGAAGTAATTCTTCAGTGTGCTGACTTCATCCTTTCAGGCATCCCCTCAGACACTTGGTACACTCTGTCTTTCCTTTTTCTGATGCAATGCAACCAGTGGTATTGAAACACTGCATTGCTGATCTACTAATTAGCCTTTATTACCAGAATTGGTCTGACCTTATCTACTTTCAGTACTGTTCTTACTGGCTCTGTTCCTCCAGAGCATTCTCATCTATTCCCATGTACATGCACATTCAGGAGCTTGTTTGGGTTATGAGTCAGAAGATAAGCCTGTCTCCCAGTCTCCAGCTGGAGCTCCTGAGGCTTAGCTATGATCTGCAATATTATATATAATATAATATATAGTAATCATTATTTTCTTTAAAGGGTAGTTTGAGGGATGAATATCTAAAAGCAGTGGAGATATTATTATAATTTTCTTAACATTTGTTATCAAGACTATAGACTATACAGAACATTTTAGAGGCGTAGAAGTGCATGTCCTGAATATCACAGTACTTTTTCCTGCTGGTGGGCATAGGGTGAGTGTCAAGAGTCTCCAGCATGAGGTGAACTGTGTTTAGAGGTTAAGTAAGTTTTTTTTCTGCCACATACTTCTTGGTTTGACAAGGATCGTGTCCTACCTTCTACTTCTGAGCAGCTGTGCCAACAGTGCCATGACATAAATAATCAAGATAACAATAACTTAAAACAAGCACTAACCAACCCAGGAAACCTCTCTGCTGGAGTGGGTAGCTGTACACTGCAGTCTCCCACAAACATGCTTATCTGCTCACCAGCCTCAGGTGGTGTGCAGGAAGCCTGGCCAAGGGGCTGGTTCACCAGCAACCAGCAAGGTTACACCAGATTATGGATACATTTAGCTGAAAGGCTAGGGCTGCTGCCAGAAGCCGAGCAGTCCAGCCCAACAAGAAAGTGAGTGCTATCAGAAGAGTTGTGTGCAGAGCACATGGGAGACTGCTGGTACTTGGAGATTTCAAACAGGAAACAGAGTGTTTCTCTGACAGGTTCTAATTTGTTCATTCCATAGAATTTGTCCAATTTCTTCACACACCTGACCCCACTGCTTAGTGCGCCAGCAGCACTCTAAACAGTTCAGGGCCAATCCATGAGGAATTATGTATTGTTAAATTGCTATTCCCACCCTGCATTTCAGTAATGTCACCACATCAGTGTGATAGCACGTCAATGTTAATTGTTAACAATGTTAATGTTTTGCTACTCGGACAAAATGTAGGAGGAATTCTCTGCATTATATGACTGAGACTACATTACTCTGATCACAACACGGTTTAACAGAGAGATTTGGTAAAGAATTTCTGTAAGACACATTTTTGCACTGGAAATGGAAGAATTTCCCAGAAAGTGGGAAGTATTTCTTCCAGAAGGCTCTCTGCCTTTGGCTTCCCCTCTCCTCCGCATCAGACAGATGCACTTTATACTGCTTTTTTATTATGCTCAGCATATTTTTAAGCACAATGCGTACTACTTCTAACATAACATTATGGGTAAACTTGTGTCATGTTGTCCCGCGTATTTGTAATAGAGACAGAGCAGACAGCTGGTGCATGGACTATACTGTAGGCAAAGAGGCAAAACCATTTCCTTGTGAGCCATTGTTTAATACTGACGGCATATAACTGCATAGTTTCGAGCAGGCTAGAGCATATTGTAGTGTTTGGAAGAACACCTGCAATTTTCCCCATAGATTTTGTCCTAAGAGAAGATGGTGCTGTCATTATTCTTTCTCTTTTAAAGCTGTAGCAATTCGGCAGTCAGTCCCTCAGCTGAGGGAGAAGTAGACTGTGGCCTTTACTCAGATGTAGCCATTTTTCATGAAAATACAGCTGACAAAGACAGAAGACTTCCCAAAAAGTACACAAATCAGGGATAGAAAAAAATCTCTGAAGTGCTCCCAACAGTGAAAGCTTTCTCAAATTAAGAAAGCAATCTTGTAGTTGTGACCAATATCCTATCCCCAAGCAGATGCTTTTGAAAAGAGATGAATTTATCAATTTTTTGGCAAAATTATTTTCTTTGGATTGTGATGGAACAACTAAAAGATTGCAAGAGGCTGGCTAAAAAAAGAGAAAGTAAAATTAAGAACTAGATATAGTATTAGATGGTGGGAAACGCCATCACCTGCATCAGCAGCATCCAGCAATGGCAGACTGGGAGGCTCCATCTGAAATCTTAAAAACACTCAAAAAGCACACTCAGCTCCCCAGAGACGTAAACCAATAATCTATTTTTTTGAGTGAGAGTACTCAAAAAAAGAGAGAACAAGAGACTGATCAAATTACAATGCAGGCAAAAGGACTGACTTGAGCAAGGAGCAGCTATAAAACATGAAACAGTTATTGCTAGATTCCTAACCAGGATGAAAGGCAATGGCATTCAAAGGAAAATGACCAAAGTGGCCACATAACTCCACAAAGACTTGGGCAAGTCTAGTACACAAACTTCCATTGGAAGAGAGAGCAAACATAGGATACAAAAAGGAGCTGCTGCCAGAAAATGTGGTGGCATAAACAGGGAAAGCATGCCCAAATAGAGAGGATACAGACTGCCGACACTCTGAATGTCACGAGGAAAAAAGCCTACAAAAAAGGGAAACAAAGGAACAAAACCACAAAAACAAGCAGGCATCCAAGGAGTGAAAACTTGCATGACCTCAGTGTAGCATGAAGGAAACTACCAACAACAAAACACATAAATGAACAGAAGATGCCTGTAGAGCTCAGTGTGTCAGCAGATGCAAGAGAAGGGCCAAAACCGTGTATAAGCTAGAACCACCAGAATAGTTAGGGTTGGACGGGTACTCTGGAATTCATCTTGTCCAATCCCCCTGCTGAGGCAGGATTACCCAGAGCAGGGGACATAGGAACGTGTCCAGGTGGGTTTTGAATGTCACTGGAGAGGCAGAATCCAAGACCTCCCTGGGCAGCCCGTTCCAGTGCTCTGCCACCCTCAATGTAAAGAAGTTCTTCCTCATGTTGAATGAAACTTCCTGTGTTTTAGTTTATTGCCCTTGCTTCTTGTCCAGTATCTGGGCACCACTGAAAAGAATCTGGCACCATCCTCTTGGCACCCACCTTCGAGATATTTATATGCATTGATGAGATCCCCTCTCAGTCTTCTCTTCTCTAGACTAAACAGGCCCAGCTCTCTCAGTCTCTCCTCGTAAGAGAGATGCTCCAGACCCCTCATCATCTT
>VZTF01002715.1:0-32887 GCA_013397755.1 Cnemophilus loriae | reverse complement strand
CCTGCCCCTCTGAGCTCTGCCATTCACCCAGTCCTTGATCCACCTCACTGTCCATTCATCCAAACCACATTTCCTGTGCTTACCTTATGAGGACGTTATGGGAGACAGTGTCCAAAGCCTTGCTGAGGTGGAGGCAGACCACAGAAGGCTGTCAGATTGGTCAAGCATGATTTCCCCTTGGGGAATCCCTGCTGACTGCGCCTTATGACCTTCTTTTCTTCTGCATGCTTGGCGGTGACCTCCAGAATGTTCTGTTCCATCCCCTTTCCGGGGACGGAGGTGAGACTGACTGGCCAGTAGTTTCCTGGAGCCCTCTCCTTCTTGCCAGTTTTGAAGATGGGAGTAACATTGGCTTTCCTTCAGTCAACAGGCCCTGTTCCTGTCTTCTATGATTTTTTGAAGATGATGGAGAGTGGCTTAGCTACAGCATCTGCCAGTGCCTCAGCACCTGTGGGTGCATCTTATCAGGGTGCCTGTGGATTTATGTGTGTTAAGAAGTCTGCACAGCTGGTCTCCAATCAAACCCTTTACGACTGGGGGAAGTCTTCCTTTCTTCAGCCTTCCCCAAGGTCTGGGATTCCTGGGGGCTGGCCTCAGCAGTTAACACTGAAGGAAAGAAGGCATTCAGTAATTCTGCCTTCTCTCTGTCTTCCTTCACCAGGACACCCATCTGATAAGCAGTGACCCCACATTTTCCCTAGTTTTCTTTTTGCTGCTGATGTACCTGTAGGAGCCCTACTTGCTGTCCTTGATTTCCCTTTATATGGCTTTGTGCTTTATATCACAAAGGTAGTCTGAGTCTTTTGCAAGGCAAGAAAGTGAAATTGCAGCAAAACAAATCAAATTAAAATCATATGATGACATGCTCACAAAGCTAGAACCACAATGTAACTTAAAAGCAGAGTACAAAGAAAGAGGAAGGCTGGAATTTCAGGTAGAGAGAGAAAAAGAAAGGAGAGAATGAGAAATCTCTGATTTTATTAATTTTATTAAACTATATGACCCTAACAATCCCAGAGCCGAAAGAAATATTCCCCTTATAGAAGAATGGCAAACTGAATGTATAGCAGCAGGAATTAAATTTTATGTTCCATCAAGGCAGCTGGAAGGTTAGTAAATTACCATTATGTTTTGGTCTTAATTTTGGTGGGCAAGAATATCTTCCAGACCTGTTACATGTTATATGTGATAATAGATGAAAGGGTTTGTCTATTATAGGAGCTGCTCCGGTTACAAGAACCGAAAAACCGACAATGGGAGCCGCAAAGAGAACGGAAAAGCAGATCGTGTTGTCACAGAAGCCAACGGTTGGATGAGTAGCATGGTACTTCCTCAGAAATCAGGCAAGCTATTTGCCAGAGACCCTTAATGCTTCAAACAAAGTTCTAAAAAGAGCTCAGCATCGAAGGTCTGCAAAAGGAGACATACAAACTGAGTTGACAACAGCAAAACATGTTGGCTACCAGTGCCAACAACGGATTTTAATAAATGTCATTAGAGCTACTTTACCATATTTGGTATGTCACTAGATTGATTGAAATGGCAAAGAATGACATTTGGGGTAAAAATTGAGGGCAACTTCCAGTGTTACCAGAAAGATACATAAACAAGATTCCTAGGAAGTCGCATCATAGTGGATGATGTTCTGGCAGCATAGATGCAATTGCTAGGGGAAGGCTGATGCAAATCATGGCAAAAATCCCCGTTGTCTTCTGTGACTATTCAGGGATGCAGTTGGAAGTGGTGTCAATGAGCCACTGACCACATAAGGCCTGTGACCTGGCCTTGGGAAGGCAGAAGTAAGAAAACTCAAATCCACACTAAACGGAATCAGTCAGTTTATAGACTATTAGCACTGCTAAATTAGCTTCACTTCTTTCCCCAGAAACTTTAGGTGAAAGTAAAATTTCACAGTTACTATTACACAAATGAACCATATGGTTACCTCAATGCAGCGTAGCTGTCTCACATCTCAGAGATTAACTACCCACCCAAAAATACTGGGATGTGTACAGAAAAATGGGATAGAGAAGACACCCACTGCAGAAGTGGCAGTAGGTGCCTTCTGTGGTGAAGACCACACTGAAACAGCGACTTGCAGGACCATGTACGTGTGAAAAACACATGAGAAATATGTTCAATTTGTCCAAGTACTGGAAACCTTCAAAGAGAAGGCGACCATGAATGACAAGCCCTTAAAAAAAAGCCCTTACTGGGAGCTTCTGGAAATTTCATCACATGCTATTGATACTGCAGAGCTGGCACTTATACAAAATACGCTTCAGGGTACTGAGGTGTACCTAGCTGGCTTCTTTCCCAAAGAGATATTGTGACATGAAGCATGGCAGCTCATCAACTTGAAAGACATATAGGAAACTATGTGACATAGAACACTTCAATTGAGGTAGTTACGAGGTAATTTCAAGACAGAGGTTAGAAAAAGTCAGAGAACAAGCTGTATAAAAGAAAAAATTGCAAGTGTTTCTACCAGTTTTTCTGTTGAGAGGATGAACAGTATGATCTTCCTCTGAAGACTGGTGAGATGGGATGAGTGGACCACGGCAACATCACACGTGAAAACAACCATATGGCAGGAAGAGTTTTCTCTAGGGTATATTCGAGCCAATCTGGAATAAAATCTGGAAAAGCAGAGAGGCCATAGACACCTGACCAAAATATCCTGCGGTAACTTCTGAAACGAGTGGGAAAATTCAAAGGCAATAAAATAAGCCACTCGTCTAGAAGACCTGTCTTCACTGTAGAGGTGGAATCTTTCATTGCAATTTTCTAGTGTGCTTCTAATGAAATCTGCTTCTCAGACTCCTAGGGACCAGAGACACGGAAAACATAATCACAGCAACTCCCTTGATAATGCAAGGAACATGCAGAGGGCCTTCAGCCTCACGGCGTGGTTTCACAGGGGAAAGCCAGGTTACACAAAGCCTCATTCAAGCTACCCGTGTCTGTGAAGTCACATGTATCAGATCACTGGTAGTGGAAGGCCAGCTAGAAATGTGTTTTTTTATGTCCATCAGAAGTTTTTGTAGTTACCACAATTCACCATTTCTGCAGTAAAATTTACTGAAGGCATTTGATGTTCACTGTGAAAACCATAGCAGAAAAAAACCTGTGTGCAATTGTAGTCCAAAGAGGGCGCTTCCATTTTCGACTGTGGTGGATGCAGGTTTCAAGTTCTTCACCTAAGAGAGAGGACGCGTTTTCAGCTGTGGCTTCCATATTGCAGAAGAACATCTTTAACTGGGAACATATTCTGTGCTGAGTCCCTCAGCATTACTCCTGAGTTTCTTTCCCTTAATCCTCTGTTTTTCTGCTCCTCTGGGGAGGGGAGAATGAGGAGAGGAAACAATTATTTTTGCTAAGGATAGGTTGAAAAAAATTCAGCGGGAGCAGTGCCCATAGGGGAGTGTCAGGCCATAGGATATTGCCCCAAGCACTCTTCCAGCCTGAATTACTGCAGCTTGGGGATATCCTGACTTAAATGTGCCTCAGATAATTTGTATTTTAGTGGACACTTGTCCAGTGTCCCCTTGAGTCCCTGTTAACCTTCAGTAGTTACTGCTTTGTCACACTCTTGTTTTATGCTTGTAGACTGAGCACAGGCACCTGCCTTAAGCTTTTGCTTGATTTCTCTATGTGGAGAGTTATAAACCACCCTCTTCAGTAAAGAAAATCCTTGAAGTGGCACGCAGGCTCATGGTCTGTAGCTACATTAATTTATAGGAAAGTCCTTGCTGAAGACAAGAAAAGTAAAACATTTCAGATTTTCATTTTACCAGATTGCTATACCAAACAGCATCACTTCCAATTTAGATTCTATACCCACTGAATATACTGAATTATACTGAACAGAAAGTTACATCCAACAGGATTTAGAATTAAATTACATTAAAACATTCCTCTTTAATTTCTCTAATGTTCTTGGATATCAGCCTCAGGCTGCATTTTTCTGAGATGTCCTGAACACTAGCTGATGTGGAAGCACCTGTTTGCACTGCCCATCACTTATTATCCATAGGCATACAAAGCTCATGCCTAAATCTACCTACGAGAAGCTCCAATACCGCTAGTGACAGCCAGAGTGGGTGTGGGCTGAGCACAGCTGGCTGGCAGCACACACTCTTCCCTGCGCTGGAACATCCGCCACTACCTGCGCTTCTTCTCCAAGGACAGATTTGAGAATAAGGTTTGGACCTTAGGAAAGGAAAGGTAGGCCTGGCATTAAGTGTTAAAAAGTTAAAAAGCCACAACTGCCTGCCAATCCAGATAAGGGACTTTGACCTGAGTTTATGATAGAGATGTTAATAACTGGACTGGAGCAGACTTTTTTCTCAACCCGAGGGAATTTTTAGGCTTTCACAATTCTCTTGTATCTCAGATCAAGGCAGAAAGTTGAAATAAAGGAAGCCAAGACAAATACTGTTCCCCTCTTTCCTACTATGTCATGTTTTTCAGTCTTTCACTTTCATTTTTCCTTTTTCCTTTATTTTTGTCTTTAGGAAGAAGTCATGTGTCATCTTTGATCTGCTATCCCTCTCCGCTGCCCTCTCCCTTCACAGTAAATACCCACACCTCTTGCTGTGCCCTCTCACCACCTCCCTAAAAACAGTGGGGCTGAGCTGGTGTAAGGTACTCAACACTCTCTGTCTAACTGCCACTATAATACCTACCCAGCATGATATAACAAATTATTAAAATTTTAAATTTAAAAAAACCTAAATTAGTTATTTCAAATGTAAAGAGTCTTTTCCATACATTTCAGGGCAGGAAGGCCTTCCACTGAGTATATCGTCATAAACATTAAGTTTGAATAAAGCTCTGCTTTGGTGGCTGGCCACCTCCCAGATAAAATGACTGAAGTTCCAGGACCAACATTTGTAAGACAGAAGCAGGAGCTGAGTTTTGCACCCTACAAGACAAGTGACTGTAGAGGGAACTGGCCTTATTTTCCAATGCTGGTTATTCTAGCAAGTCCAAATGAGGTTTAGAACTTTTGAAAGTCAAACCTTTTTATCAGCGACTCAAGCACAGATCCTGGATTTAACTTCCTATGCAAATGTTTGTGCCCAGTGTTTTTCTAAAGACACCTAGAGGTACAGCCTTCACCAAGATGGCTGTGGAAGTGTCTGGACTACTACTGATTTTTCTCAGACTATGACTAGGTTATGTAGGGATCTACACTGCTGCAAGCTTCTTCTCAGAGCACCTTTTGTATTTTTCTGGAGTCTGGAATGCCTGTCCTCTATCTCCTTTATTAACTCCTTTGATTCTTTTTCTTTGATTCGCTTAAATTTAAATTAACTTTGTTGAATTTCTTGATGCTCAATCTCTACACAAGAAAAAGGGCCAAACCCATTACTTCTTGTTTTACTTCCATCACCAAAGTACCGAGTATAGTCATGTCTGTGGTGGGCTTATACCTACCCTATTAAAGCAAGATTTAGTGCCCCATAGAAAGGTAAAGAGCAGTTTTATTAAAAACATATGTGTTAAGTTTAACAGCTTCTGGCATATTCTCTCTTTGCTCATACCGTAGATGCCGGAGTGTAAACACACCAGCAGGAATATGAATACTTAACATCAATAAGGAAAGTCATCCAGGTGGAGGTGTGCACGTTCTGTCGTGATCAAATGACATTTCCTTAACATGTTGCCTCCTTTCTCATGGCTCATTTGCATATGAAGCAGATTGTAAGGGACGCTTTGCAGACAGGGGATAAGAAGTTGTCTTCCTCTTGAAGAATGCTTTTGTGCACTGGTACCCCTTCTGCGTCATCTAAAAGCCCTGCTCAAGGCCCGTGACATTCTGGTTCTTGGGCCAGATAAGCATATCAAATCCACAGTGCCATACCTTATTTTTTACTCTCATCATGTCTCTTTTAGTGACAGGACACAGCATTCCAATTAAGAGCCCTGGGCTGCACCTTCTCTTGCTCCAGCAATGGCAGCAGTGGTAGCCAGTTAATGGTATTACTGCAGGAGCTGGAAGTCGTTGTCGCACACTGGGAGACACAGTGACCAGCAGTGAGCAAGCACAGGGCAAAGGCACTTTTCTCTCTTGGAAACCGCAGCATAGCAGAAAGAGAAGGTCTTGGGCAGGTGGAAGATGGGGAAACAGAAGGAGGGACGTGGATAAGCAGAGAGAGTATTTGTAGTCAAAACGTCAAAACAGCACTGCAGTCAGCTTGTCCGTGGACAACTGCAAAAAACAGCCAAGCCTCCTTCACCTGCAAACTGCAAAAACAGCTGTACCTCCACAAGCTGCCTTGTGATTCTGCCATCTGTCACCTGAGTACACAAAAATCAACCAGCAGGTAGAACAGAATCAGAAGTCTGCTTAAATCCATTCCTATGCATGCAGAGATGGGAACAACTAAGCAGGACTGGTACTCAGAGATGTGCTGAATTCCCTGAAGCCCCAAGCACTTTGTCACCATGAATCCCACTTAAAAATATCCCAGAGAAAACAACTATGGCCCTAAAAAGTCTTCTGGGCACCTGAGTGCACAGCTACCAGGGATGACCACTGCCCTAGAAAATTTTGCCAATGATACTAGGAATAGCAGTTCAAACAGGGACCTGATTCACTGACGTTTGTTCTGTGAAATCTCACACTGATGCAATTTTGGGCAAATCCACATAGATGGAGTCAACCCACTTCTATGTCAGGTAAATAGCATTTATTTATTTTCCATGCCCACAGGTTAGCAGAATCAATCTGCCTCCTCCTTTAGCCCTGCATGATAGGTCCAATAAGCTAATCCAGAAGTAAAAAGTGATTTTTGCAAACTGACTTGGGTACATTTTTAAGCCAACTCCATTTCTGCAAGAATCCTAAAAGACTGAAACTGCAACAGGACCAATGCAAATGGGATGACGAAAAAAAAAGACAGTAACTGGAGATTCAATAAAAAAAAATCTGATTATCACAAAATGACTTTGTGCAGTGTTTCTAATGCCTTGGCTTAGTGCTGTGACTTAGCAGACATCACGGGAGAGCACTTAGCCTTGCATTCCTAGCTCTGGTGCAGATCAGTCCTTCATGTAAAGAAATCCCTTGAAGAAGCTTAATGAGGAGTGATGGCAAGGACAAGGCAAAGGTGTCCCCTTGCCAGACCCTTGTCCTGGTGGATCCCAGCAGGAACACACAGTGCATATGCCATGGATACATAGCATACTGCATCGCTTGCACTGCAGGACATGTGTAAAACAGCTTGCTCCAGCCTCTTCCAGCTCCTCCACTGTTTTCAAGATGGATGAAGAAGTATCAAAACTCAACACAAGGGTGTTGCACATCCCCTGGCAGAGCAACAAGGTGCACTTCAGACACAAAAGGGAGCTCTGGTGTTTGCATACGGGGCTGCTGGGCTGAATGTAGCAGTGCACACTCTCATCTCCTAACTCAGTCTTCAGCAGATTTTTAATTTATTTGCTCAGAAGTATTTATCTGCCATTTTAAAATTTCACACTCACAAAGTTTCAGCAATTGAAAAAGCTTTAAACCATTTTCACCTCCCTGCTTCATTCCGATGTTGAAAGAACAGACACCTTGTATGCATTATTGAACACTGAAGACAGGGACAGAATAAAAAAAGAGAGAAGCTAAATCTAAACAAAATATAGGCATCACTGTTCTTACACAGCTCAGTAAGACCCAGACAAAATTGCCCTGTGATACCTAAACTGTGCTATGTACCATTTAGAAATCAGAAACTAAGGAAGATCCTTGGCAATGTTTTGTCAGCAGATAAGCCAGCTAAACATTAACCTCTTTTTTTGCAATCCCTAATCAGAGGTTTCCTTCATTCAGCTGTTCTGTACTCTGAACCTTTAGTTAATGTGTCTCTATTTTACAGGAAAGCTTTGCTCACATTGCTTTTGGACTCTGCAGACTTGACAATGTGACCTCCTGCTGCCAGCTCAGGAGGCAACCTGATGATGCCTTTGCTTAGGTCATGTTAGTTGGCAAGTTCACATCAGGTCCAGTGCTTAGCTTGCTAAGAATGCCTTGTGGTTTCCAAACGAAGTGCATCATCCTGAAATTAGGATTTTACTGACTGAGAAGTGTGATCATCTGGAAAGTCACATTGGATGTACAAAAATATTCCCAAATCCCGGTGCAGGAGTGCAGCAAGCCTGAAAAAAGTTGCTTGCCTGGAAAAGCAGACCCTGCCAATAGAGTATCTGCAAGTTCTCAAGAATCTTCTTCCATGGAAAAAACCCCAGACACATTGGTGTTTATGGATAGTATATCAATGTGGTCTATTTTTCACATGTAAATAAGGGAGCGAGAGAGAGACACTAGCTAAATGTTGTCATTTATCAGTATTAAGTATTAAAAACAAAATAGAAATAAGTGGCACAATAGCAGCAGAAGTGTTAGATTTGGACTATGAAGACTGAATTTTAATTTTGGTATTTTAGAATGTTTTGTGATTTCTCAGTAGTGTGAGGCAGATGCAGTTAGGCTGGTTGTGGGACATATGCAGGGTCCAGGGGTCAGAGCTCAGTGGCTCTCTGGTCTGTGATAGAGCCTGGGCAGAAGAATGTGGTGAGCAAGACTGGAGGATCTGAAGAGGAAGAAGCATCATTAGATGCTCTCTGTCCATCCTAGCCTGCCTGAATTCTGGGAAAGGAAGTTTTGTAGGCAGTGCTGGGCCAGCATCCCACACAATGGAACCATTCCATCTTCTCCTCCCAAATTCTGCAGCTCTGGGACTTGCTAAGTGCAGTGAGAGCTTGGGTGAAGTCTTACTTGCAGTGTCCTGGATATCTGACCCCCATGCCTTAAGTATGCCTCTGTAGACTTGGTCTGTCTCTGCTGTGTCCTGAGAACCTAGCTTTGAAATGCTTTTCCTCAGCTCCTGCTTAGACATTTAATTCTCCAGGCAAAAAATATAGCTCAGTCAAAATTCAGTGAACAATTCCTATACCACACAATAGTTCATTGCATATTTAACTGTAACTTTAGCACTGACCTGAAGGGGATGTGGACACATACTCAAATTGCTGTCCATGCTAAATTATTTTCCTGAGCAAAAACTGACAGAAGGATCAATCCTCAGCCAAACTGAAGCTCTGTCAGATTTTATTTCTTAGAGTTCAGCTGTTTTTTGCTGCTGTTTATCCTAAAAATCCCCAACAACAGCCCAGCAGCATTGCAAGAATTTATTTTGCAACACAAGGAAAAATATGTTTTATATATTCTGCCATAACTCAGTAACAATAGAAGGGATAAAGCCCACTAAAATAATTTACTTCTGGTTGGAAATCGGAGATGACAATTTTCAACTCAAAAAGTGAATATTTTCCAGACTCACAAAAGGTGAGAACTCAAGAGTGGTAACTGAGACTGCCTTATGGTCTTACTGCAGCCTTCATGCAAAAGCTCCTGGGTAAATTAGATCTTAAATGCAGTTTAAGGCAGCAAAGCCTCTGCAGAAGTTCTTACAGTACTGCAAAGCATTCTGGTGAACATAAGACCAGCGACTATATTTATTCTTCCAGATGCACGGCTCCAAGCGTACTGACATTAGACAAGTAAGGGACGGTAGCAGAGTACAGGGTCACATACAGACCCACATTAAGAACGCAACACTGCTGATGATTGCGTTAGCTTTGGATTTGAGTGCAGATAAAGACACCATTTTCTGATTGCATTACAGCTGTGGCCAGGATGAGCTCCACACCAGCTCTCAGCAATCACAATTCAAGCCTGAGGATCTAAATTTTAGACTCATGCAGCGAAGAGCAGTAACAGAGAAGCCTTCCCTCTCTCTCCATATCCTTCACATATGCACCACGCTGTTGAGGCATAGTATTTGCTGCAGCTAGCCAGCTGTTTGTAAGTGTGTGGACCCCTACTCCTGTTCCAGGCATGAATTCTGACAAAACAGCCTCAGTCCTGTGCATGCAGGAGGGAGCAGAGCCTTGACACGGAGCCCAACACTGACCCAAAGCCCTGCTCAACTGCCTTTCCAGCCCTACATTGTACCCCTCTTGGGGCTTTTCCCAGAGATACTGGAGTCCTCCAGTATCCTCCCCGTCCTGGCCCTATTAAAAATAGTTATCTCTCAAGCTTCCTTCCCTTACAGACCTCTAGGAAGTCTTCCTACAAGCTGTTTCTCCTCACCTAGGTGGATCTGTTTCTCTCCAGGATGTTTCTGTGCTCATTTAAGAGACTGAGTAAATAATTTAATCCTAAGAAATCATACACAGCTTTACTCATAAATCCCCTGTGACACACTACCCTTGCAAGCAGATTTCTTTCACCATTTTTGATGTCAGTTACCATCTACCTTTCATTTACATGTGTCCTAGGCTACTGCTGTGCAAAGGATTTCCAACATATTGAAGCAAAACCTGATAACTGCTTAGGACTAAGCAGTATTATCTGATTTTTTTTAGTGTCTCAAGAATGGTAATATACATTAGTCTGCAGTAATGCCATTATACAACGACCCATCTGTGAAAGAAAAATTCTCATGAATCTAGCGGTAAAGGGACAACCTGTTTTAGCTGTCTATCTCTTCTGCATGAATCAGAAGAGTATGGCTAGATTGCCCAAAACTGCCTCTTCCAGGAAGGCTGGTGAGAAGCAGAAGTCCATGGATGGACCCTGGTTTTCTGGAATACTGTTTAGTATGGATAGACTGCATCACTATAAATGCCTGTATCTGTTTAGGTATCCCTCTGTGGTCACTGAGGGATAGCAGAACCCTATAGTGTCACGCGCAATTACAGACATCATCCTTCTCTGTGTGGGAGGAGACAACACAGCTTTCATAAACATCTTTTTATCCCAAACTAAGAACTGTACACAACTGAACAATAAACTGAAAAGAAAAGTATATCTTTTAGTCAAACTGTTGAAATCTCAAACTGAAGTATAAGCACAAAGGGTCAGACTGTGATGTGCTCAAGGCCAGAGAACAGCACTAAATATGGGATGGTGGAAGTAAATATTGGGTGCGAGGGAGATAAGGGATTAGCAGTGTCAGTAAAGCACTGCCATGAGGCAAAACCAAAAAAAAATAGAATGAAAGAAGGACAGGTAAAGGGGAGAAGTCTGATGAAGTACTGTCATGGTTGTATGGAACTGAGTGGGTTTTCTTCTGCATGAGTACATGAATAATGTTTGTTGATATTCCGTGTGCTGGTGCACTGACCCTCTCTCTCAATGGATTTTCACAAAAATATCACATTTCGGATGAACCCATCTGAACGTATATGATGTGTTGCTATATATGCTTATTTTATGTGTGTATGTTATATACAGTTATAGAGCATATACTAGAGACCATATAATACATGTTATCTGCTTTAGAGCGACCAGAATAACCCGTAGAAAAACAGCAGTGATGTTTTAGGATACCCAACCTGCTGAGTAAGCCACCAAAATTGTCTTTCTGCCCCTGCAGCACATGGAGAAAGGATGCACCTTCTCAAGACTGAAGTGGCTCTGCAGCTCTTGTTTTCATTGCTACTGTCTGAGTTTCTACCAGTTTACCCAATTTGTGCCTCTCTCACGGCAACAGTTGGTGATGATGTGAAGAGCTGCACTGTGAGGTGTTCTCTGAGTTGCCTGTACTTACAGATGATCACAAGATTTTTGGTTGTTAGTTTCAGGTGGTAATTTTTTTTCTTTTGCAATTTCCCTCTTTAGGCTTCTAGGTATGATTTATAGCTTGATTTAATTTTTTGTGCAAGTGCAATTAATCATTTGCTTTCTTCATGAAAACTTTTATATGCTCTTTTGTGTCTGCTTTCCCCTCCAGGTTTGTTGTTTCAGGTGATATAATAGGTCCTAACAATAACAGTTAAAATAGTTGACTGCTGGTCAACAGTCAGAACACCTGGGACAGTGGGGCTGGATGCAAGCTGCAGTGCTGATGGGGGAAGGGAGCTGAACGAACACCCCAACAATGCCCTCCTTGCTGCTGTGAGAGCCAGATGCACACACAGGGACAGGCAGGACTGTCTCTGAGGGTGTGTCTCTCCTTCAATCTCTGTCTTCCCATGGAGAAGACCTCAGAGTGATTATTTGCAGGACTTGATAAGCCTTCATCTGTTTGAGGAGCTATTCTCTTTAATCAAGAGAAGATGTTAGGACAGGCCCTCAGCACACAAACAGTAAATGATGTTAATCTGCCCTTTGCTTGTTTTACACCAAAATGACGACCTTAATTATGTATCTCAAAGACAGACATCCTCCTTCCTATCCAGCCTGGTATGCACCACCAGCAACTGCCGGCATTGCCCCTGAAGGTGACTGATTCATTGAGAATTCTTTTGAAATCTAGTCCCACAAGCTTTCTGCTTTGCCACAAAGCATAAATTCCGATTTATCTTCATGACCACGCGCAACTGCAAGTGTAACTGACTGCGACAAAAATAACCTCATAGCACCCAGCCCCAGCTTTTAACTTGACAGCCATTTCTGAAGTGTGAGCCATACATAGGTGCAGTTCTGCTGCAGAAAGGTGGGGTTTGGAGGTCAGTGTGTTCTTCTGTGTAAACGGGGCACACAATCCAGAATAGCTGACCATTTTACCTTCTCCTAAGACAAAGTCCCCAAATAAGAAGAGCAAGAAAAAGACATAAAAAGATAGATCTGGAACATTCAACTGAAGTTGAGTTTGTCTCTCATAACTCCAGAAGCATGGCCCATTCTTGTAAGCATGCAGAAAGAATTTATGGACACCAGGGGTTTGAACGACTTGAGGTCCTGCCAAATGTGGTCAGTTAGTGGTAAGGTACTTGCATTGAATGCAATGAATCTTCTCATTCATGCAATGCAGCTCCCCATTCTGCTGTTTACAATGCACTTCACAAAACTTGGCATTTGCAGAGTCTCTAAGCACAAACAGGAATTCTCTTATTTCTGTGGATGAGGAAATTACACCACAGAAAAGTCAAATGATTTTCCCTCAGCCACACAAAGTCAGAAACAGATTGCAGGAACAGGTAATTCATCTTCCTGTCTTGAACCATCAGATGACAGCTGCTTGGGATGAAGGAAACAGATTGCTTTTTCAATAGTAGGTCATAATTGCTCCACCACAGGGAAGATTGTAAAGCCATTGTTCTTGATGTTTGTAGACATTAAGGACACCATTTTAAGAGTTTAACAAAATGTGAACTATCATTATGAGATGATGTTACATTCTCTGTCCTTCTTGATTCTGGAATTAAAAGTGTAATCCTCTGTGCCATTCTGAAACCATACCATTTTTGTACCTATTCTTGCTCTCTAAGGACTTATCCCATGAGCTCTGTGGATACATTTGCTATTTTTGATAAACAGTTTTGTGAGAGGTCTTAGATAATGAATTTAGTGACCAGTCCGAAGTGCCTGTATATGTGCTTCCAGAGCCTTTCACAAGTCAGAAGGATAGTGTGCCAGCTCCTGACAAAGACCAAGATTTGACTAACCAAGTTCTTCGACAAACTTAGTGGGATATTGTGCAGAATAGATGTTATCTTTCTTTCCTGAAGTGCTCAATTTGAGTCAGATTGAAAACAAAGAAAGTGAAGGGAAATAAAGAAAAACATTCCAAACCTGTGACCTAAATAAGGAAATAAAGAGAAATTAGAGCAAGGAAGTAGAGCAAGGAAAGTTTTAAATAAAGCAGGGATCCAGTTCTTCAAGTAGAAAGAAGTTTAATCGATTTTAAAATATTTAAACTAGGAAATCTACTGTAGGAAACATTTCAGATAATTCATTGCAGTAGAAAAGAAATATTACCAGAGATATGTGTGAAAGAAAGCTAGAGTGATTCAAATCCAGGCTGATGAGGGATTCATAGTAGGCTCCCTGTTATTTTCTGGGCCAATACTTCTTATAATTTCCTGGATCCAGCTTATTTTCTAGTTCTGTTGCCATCTGCCCTGTAAGCAAAAGGAGTGAGCATGCTGGGTGAGGAGACAGAGGAAGACTGCAAGAGACAGAGGCAGACAGGTTGTCAGGAAGGTATCTGTATATGAAATGGCACCAGGGAACCAGAGCACTTCCCAGAAGAGAAGAGACAGGCACAATGCTGCAGGGACACTGCTGTTTTCCTTGGATGAGCTGGCTAGAACTTTGCTCTTTTGTTTCTGGGACATGCTCTCCTCTTTGTGCTTTGCTTTCATGTCTCATTGAGAGCGGTAAGAAGGAAAATGTTTGGACATGGCTTGATTGTAAATAATGTATTTTATTCATACATGGACACAAGGAAAAAAACTTAGTTGAGGCCCCAAGCTAGTAAAAGAAATGCAATGCTATATCTTTGTGTAATGCTATATCTATTTACCATGGAACATTTGGTGGAAAATCATCCCATGAAAGTATAACTTCCCTGGAGGAAGTGTTTTCTTCCCTCTTACAAATTCCTGTAGGCTCTTCTAGTCTTGGGGCTATAAGAGAAAAGGCTTTCAAAGAAGTACGAAAGAAATCATCAAATCATAGGATGGTTTGGGCTGGAAGGGACCTTTAACAATCATCTAATTCCAAACCCCCTGCCATGGGCAGGGGTGCCACCCATTAGGTCTGGTTAAATTAGAAATAGCTCGTCTGTCAAATGTAATGCCATTTGTCTTGTAATCACTGTATTCAGGAGTTTTCTTTGCTTTCTAAAAGTCTCTTCTGGGTTCAGCTTTTTGGGGGAATGGAGTCATTAGGCATATGTGAAATGATTAAGTCATCTACATTTCCCTGAACCTTTTGCTTTGCCACTCTGTGGCACATCTGCAGTGTGATGAGACAGTGAAGAGCAGTTGGCACAAGCTGAGTAAGTCTCATAAGTATGGTACCATCGGATGACTTTTGCTTGTTTGCTTTCAGATGCGAGATGTTAAATGCATTTTGGGGTTGCCGTTACATATTAAACTCAGCACTCGCTGCTCTTCGTATGAATCCAGTGTTCATCTAACACTCAGTGTCTGGCTCAGACAAACACTCTGAAGAGTCTGAACGAGACAGCCTGCTGAATTATAATCTATTCTGATGCTGTAGGAGCAAACTCCTTTGCTATAGAGGTATGTCATGGTGTTGTTTGCTTATCTACAGTATTTGTACTCAGGTATTTTTATTACTTCCATTTGGTCTTCACTAGAAGTTCACCCCTTTCTGGTATTTTGGTGCTAATCAGAACTAATGTTTTTCAAAAGTTTCTCCTTCAACCCTGTGAACAATTTCTGAATGGAGATGAGTATCAAATCCTATGGGCAAGCACAAATATTTTTTAACAGACTATAGGTAGATGCTAGCTTCTGTTAGCATGTTAGCATGTTGCAATGCTATGATTTAGTCTCAGGGGTTTACATGGTGGTCAAAAGATTTAAAAGAAAATACTTCTCTAGTTGCTTCATAATCCCATTACTCAGAAGTGCTTTGGTGCCAAGCACGATTTATAGAATCAGTCAGGTACAAAAAGTTTTGCCAGGAGATTCCAAGTTCTTGTTCAGGAGAACCATCTTCCTCATGGCAGTGCAGACAAACTCTGTTGGTAATGCTGTTCACAGGTATTTTTCATTAGCTATGACTGGAGTGGGTTTGACCTACATGTGGTCACTCTGATTTCTTGTAGCACTTCTATGATGCATGGCTCTGTTAATGTGCTGAAATCTGAAAGAAGGGGAAACATATCCTTTTGTGTGTTTCCAGTGTGATCTCCCACGTGGAAAGGTCTTCTGCAGTGCCAAGGATGCCTAACACTTGTATCTGCCACTGACAATGTGCAAAGTCCCTGACATTGTGCTAAGCTGATCTCTGGAGAGAATGGGGAGCACTCAGGGCTCAAAACTAGATGTAAATGTTGGGACAGTCTGGATTGTGGGAAAGAATTTGACTGCTTCAAACACAGAACTGAAACTTCACCCTGCCTTTGACACATCCATTTAAGAGGATGTGGGGAACATTTGAAGCATGTCTGAATCTGGTAGCCTTTTCCACACGTTCTGTTTTACTTCGCTCTTTCATGTTTAAAACTGATTTCTTCTGCAGGAGTGGTCTGGGGACATCTTGCACTCCAGTGATAGCAGTCCTTGTTGGTATTTATCTATAATCAGCTTTTAGGTGCTTAAGGAAGGAGGCAACAGTCCTACAATGGACACTTCAACTGGGAAGCAATGAAACACTCTGTGGCTGAAGGCGGAAGAAGAATTTAACACACAGAGAAGAACTCTGTTGAGTTCTAAGGTACAAAGGGAATAGTGCTGTATCATACATCTCTTCATTCATTCTTCCTGTAGTATAAAATGCCCTAACTGTGTCTGTGCTTCTCTTCTTATTAGAAAGTATATAAAGAAGAACAGCAAATGATTAAAAGAGCCCTGGTGCATTAAATAAATAACAAAGAACCCCAAATCAAAACAAAAAAACCCAACAACAACAACTAAAACAAGAATGAAAGAAAAAAAAAAACCCAAACCAAGCCAAACAGAAAACCCCCATGAAAACAACAACAACAACAACAAAGAAAGAAAGTAAAAATCTAACACACTAGGATTTCTTTGTGATAAACCAAATTAATTCTTCAGTGTCATGCATTAATGTGTGAGGTTTTTAGCTTATTTGCTGTTACGAGATTTTATGCTGCCTGCCTTTAACATTGTGAATACCAGTCCTTTCTGAGCACACAGAAGAAGGTTGGTTACCTACTTGTTCAAGTAATTACACAAGATGTTTTTTAGTTTGGCTGGATACTTAAGGTATTTCAATCTTCCTAGTCTTAACTGAAAAGTCATACACAGAACCTGAGAGTTCAATGTAAAAATAAAGGTTGGGGTGACGACCTGGGTTGTAAACGAAATTTGGATTACTCAAAAGAGTGAAAGTCTTGAGAGAAACAGAAAAGCTGAACAAGCACACCGATTGAAGTAAATAAATTTGTTTCTCATAAACACTGTCTTTAATACACTTTTCACTAGAGAGGGATTTCACATTAATGTCCCTTATCCTACTGTTTCTGTGCTTTTTTAGCAGAGTGTCTAGTCAGCTGTGGGAATGCAGTAATTCATATCTTGTGTCTCTTTAACCTGAACAAGCCTTCAGCATAGGCACTAAAACCTCCAATACACAATTCTTCCCTTCTGCTTGGCCCAAATACAGTCAGAAAGGTGGAACAGCCTGCGTGTTATCAGGCTGAGAAATTAAAACGTGAATAATCCATAACTGATAAGGAGTTGGCAGTTAGAGATTTTCCCTGTTATTGGAAGCTCTCACTACTTTTAAGACAAGGAACAGTTTGATCAGAGGTTTTCAAGATATAATTAATTCATAGGTAAAACTTCTCTCTGAAGGACTACAGGTGGCTTGGGCAGATGGGTGAGGTTTTAGCATATGCTGGGAAGAGGGAAGATGCTTCCTCCACACCAGGTTTAGTTGAGACAGTGCTCTGCCTGAGCAGGGCTGGGGGTGGAATGCTGTACTTCAGGTGGAAGAGACAGTGAAGAAGTGGTCTGTAGACAGCTGCAGCCATGGAAGAAGAACTCAAAATGAATATGTAAGTAGGAAACACATTTTCTGGAAGGAAAGTACAGGTTCAGAAGGAGCACAGAAAAATTGAAGAAAGAAGTGGAAAAGGCATGTCTCCCTCAGAACCGGCATAGCGAACAGTTAGTAAGAGGAGACACCTATGCAATGAAGTCCAGGGTTGGCTTTGCCAGCATCCTGTGTGTAATAACACCCAAATAATTTCGTCTTTCCACTGTTTTTTTCTCCTTCCCACTATGGTAATGTCTCTTGCTCCAGGATTGCATGTGTCCTGGTTCCAGCCAGGATATGGTTAATTTTTTGCAGTAACTGTAATGGAGTGTAGGCAGAAAACAGAGGTTATTCCATACCACCTCATGTCATTGCCCGGAGCAGGTGAAAGGAACTCTAACTTCCAGAGAGAAGGGGTTCCTTCTAGTCAAGAAAACGTGGTGGAGGGAGCTGTCCAGTATTTTCTAATACTAGGGATGTTTGTCCATGTGAATAACTTCTTTTCTGATAGCCTTTGTTATTAATATTTTTGCTGTTACTGTTTGATTTCTTATCTCATTGCTATTTCCGGTAAATTGTTCTTATCTCAGCCCATGACCTTTGCCCTTTGTGCCTCCAGTTGGAGCAGCATATGGTTGGGAGAGTCCCCATGGGGCAGTGAAATGGAGAGTATCATTCCTAAGCCACAGCAGCATGGTTCCAGCACAGGAGAGCCTTAGGTTTCCTGGGGCCTCCAGACACCATGGCAATGAAATATTACCTTACTGAAACAGAAATAATAGAAAGGAAGCCAGGTCCAAGCACAGGCCTGGAAAATGAAGGTAGTAGAGCAGAAAGAAAACATAAAATGTCCAGAACCTTTTCTGGGAAGGAGAGGTGCTCATGGTCTCTGAAATGTCTGGATCTCCTTCTTTTGTCCATCCTTTCCTTCTTGTCATTCCTCTTGTATTGTGCCTTCATTTTACAGCTATCAGCCAACATCCAGCAGCTGAAATCTACACGTCATTCCCAACTAAAGCTTGCACATTGCTAAAAACTGCCTCTCTAACCTGTTTCCATGGAGATGAAACCTAACAGCACAACAATAAAATAGGAGAAAATCATCAAAAGAGAGAAGTTGAATACCTTTATCTTACTTCGGCTTAGTAGTAGCAAGACGGCAAATGCTTTCCATCTAGAGCAATTTCCAGTGGTGGATCTCAAAATTCTTTACAAGAGCCTCAAAATGTGCTTGAGGAAATAGTCCTCTCATTTCCTGATGGACAAATGGGCTTTTTGGGCTCCCTTCCCACATAGGTGTGAAAGTCCTTGTTTGAGACTGGGCCTTTCAGACACTACATAGCAATGTCATGTAGCATGTGACATGACAGGACTATATTAATATGCTCAGGAATATATTCCTGTATGAGATGCCTATCTCATCACATCACTTTCCCTCAAGAACAGTCTTCTTCCTAGATGCAGAAGGAAGAAAAATGGCCTTTCCTGGCTTCATGGGAAATTAAATACCACCACAAATAACAACAAGTGGGGTGTCTGACTTTTATTCCCACCACCATTCTCAGAAAAAAATTAGATCAGGGAATAATAAAGCCTTTCAAGCTCCTCTAAAACAATTGCCTATACCATATGCCTGACCTTCCTTCTCCCATTTCCATGGAAACAGAGCAGCAAAAATGCAATAGAATGGGACAGAGGACAATTATGCCAAATATATGTGATAGTTCTCACTAATAGTTCTCACTGCAATCTCAGGTTGAGTGCATTTTAAGGAAGGGGAAAGTTAAAATCTGGTGGGTATCTGAAGGTGGATCATTCACCAATACAAATCTTCTGCAGCTAGTCAAATATCTTTATCATTCATATCACGATAAACTTTATTGCACTGATGTGAGAATGACTAAGCACTGGAACATGTGACCCAAAGAGGCCGTACAGTCTCCTTCCCTGGAGATATTCAAAACTTGCTGGGCACAGTCCTGAGTAATGTGGTCTAGAGGACTCCGCTTGAGCAAGGAGGCTGGTCTAGATGACCTCCAAGAGCTCCTTTCCACTTTAACTATTCCGTGATTGATAAATCTCTTCAGCTTGGTCGTTGGTCGCATCAAACTTGGCCTTGTGGAACGAATGTATTAGAATAGGCACGAATAAACACCACAGCCTCAAAGCAAGTCCCAGACACACTGGAAATAAGCCTGTCTATCTATTTGTGAGTCCACGCACTTTTGCAATACTTGCGCACTTCTGTGTTTCCACTGGGTCAAGCATGTCGCACTGATTTCATATGCCAAATTCCAACTAATTCTCTTTTTTTCTGGGGTGATACAAACGTTTTAAGGAATGATATTATTCATTCTGGATGGTAACACAGCTTAATGGGAACACAACAGCATTTTTCCTGTGGGTATTTGTTTTACCTGTATTCAATGAAAATTTGTGCATCCATCAACAAGTCCATGGGAGGCAGAAGGCTCTAGATTTTGGCTCCTGGTGCAGAAGGCACTAAACTTCCTCCTTTTTTTTTGGCAGAGAGATGAGGAGAAACTGGCAATCATGGGTTCACACACACTTGTTTATTTTGTATCACTTACAGAAGCAACAAAAAATTCCAGAGCAGTCAGCACTATACAGCTGTAATATTTCAAGCAGATCAAACTGACAGGAAAAAAGGAAGGAAAATACTTCCAGAGCTTCTTGATGTCATCCTGGCGTGGAGGTGGTCCTGCATATGCATGAGGTCTGACATCTGCATGGTCTGACTGTTGTGAAGGTCTGTTTGTGCTCAGAAGTTTGTGTGTGGGCATCATTTTGCAGCCAGGAGTTTTCCAATGAAACCCTCCTAAAGAGGCATATTCTCCAGAAAAGCATGTGATCTTATACTGAAGGAAGAAAGGGACATAGACTGTTAGGACTTTACCCAACTAAACAGAGGTCACTCTCAGGAAATACTCTTTGAGCAAGAAGACCAGTTAAATAAAAATTTTGTAAGATGCTGTAATTCTTCGTTACAGCTGCTTCACAGCAACTTCACACACTCTTCTGTCCTTACTATGGACCATTCAGTCAGAAAATGGAGGAAAAAGTGCCCTGAGGCCAGTAGCAGCCTCCAAAGTCTCTTGTTAAAATACCCAATATTACTCGGAAAAGGAGACTGAGGGATTTCAGTGAGAAAAGGGGAGTTGCTGAGGACATGAGATGGAGAGACCTGGGGAAACAAGAGCTCTTTAAGACTTTTACACGGAAGAGTCTGCTGGCAGGAGGAGGAAGGGAGCAGGTCACTGAGTACAGTCTTGCAACATACTCATTGGGAAAATGCAAACAGAGTAAGTGAGGGGGAGCTGTAGTCTGCTTATGGATATTCTGGAAGCAGAAAAATAGGCTGATTTAACTGGATAAGTTATTAACCATGAATTACTCTTTCCACCTGGATGATTAAAAAGTCTGTTTATCTTTGTAGCCCATTTTGTATTTCTTCACAGACCTCACAGGTAAATGCAGAACTGGTTACTTAGGTAAGGCATTTTGATAAAGGGACAAGGTAAATTAGTCAACTTGATTACAGTGGCTTCCTGCCCAAGGGCATTTGACAAAGATTACATTACACAAAGAAATAATTCAGATGTGCCTCTGAAACAACCACATGACTAGCTCTGACCCTTTATAAGAAACCTCGTCAATTGCTTACCTGCACAATTAAAAGTCTGTATCTCACTTTAGCCTGAATAGAGCCAGTTCAACTCTCCTTGAACTTTACTCAGAAAACTCTGAGTTTAGACCAAGTAAAGCAGATGTATCCTTACTGACAAAGCTGAGATATTTTTGCAAGGTTGATCTGAACTGTAGAGAGCTGTTAAGCCTGCTTTCAGTCCAGCAAAGGAAAGCAGGAAATTCTGGCTAATTTATTTATCCTAAGATACTGCACAGAAAGAGAACTGCTGTCCTGGGACAGCCCTACCTTTGGTGCTAGGAAACCGTCAGAGCAAGGCTGGTTAAAAAAAAAAAAAGAAGAAAGAAAAAAGAGGTGCAGCATTAAAATTCAGCTCCTCTTTAAACTGTTTAGGAAAGCTTTGCTTTCTGCCCCATCTAACTTTTCAATAAAGTGAGATCACAGCAAATCAGACAGCTTTTGCCTGTAAGCCAGGTCACCCAGGGCAGTCTGCTTCTTCTGAGAAAGGGGAGATAAAGCTTTGCTCTTGGTCTGATTGCCATGGCTATCTGCCTCTAGCCTGCCTACACCTCCACGAGGGACAACTCACCCCAAAGCACCTCTTCAGATCCAGTTTGTACTCCAGGCTCTCCATGTGTCCCTTCAGCCTGCACAGCTCATGTTAGTCCTCCTTCCATTATCACAGCTCTCCTTGTGCATTGGCATCCTTTGTTGCTGTACCCCGTACTGACTGCAGAATTGAATATGTAGCTACCACCACAAACAGTGCTAGGATTTTTTAGTTGCTTACCAGAATATTTTAGGTCTAGTAACAAAGATTCTCCATGTGTGAGAGATGAGGGCGAGTGACTGATGATAGATCCTCTGCTTCTCAGCCTCTCCACTCCTTGCTCTATACCCATGTTTCAGTTAAATACTTCTTGTTTCACGGGCCAGCAGTGGTTTCCCAGTCACTTGTCTCCCAGCTGCCTTAGGAGGAAAGTGCAGGGAGTCCAGTACTGCGGGGAGGAAGGCTGATGTTCACCCTCATGGGCTTTCTTTTCCCTTACTGTTGGTCAATACACAGGTGCAGTACTTACCTTCAGACCTAGATGGTAATGTCTGCTCTGTTTTAGGGGAGCATGAACTTCTTTGCCATGGACAACTCAGGTCCGCTCCTGTAGGGAAGGGGTGTCCTGCAGTGGGTTGTATGCTGCAGAGTGAGGCTGCTCTTGGCCCACTAGGTCACTCTGCATTTGTGCCTTGCACATGGTTTTGGGAACCTATGACAGGTCCCTTTCTCAGAAAATTCTCAAACATAAGTTCTGCCTTTCTTCCAATGACCTGAAATTAAGCCACCAAAACATCAAAGAAGGCATACAGCAGAGTGAGATATGGTAAAGTTGAAGGTGTTTTTGCTTGACTCTGTTTTGGAAGTTATGTGGCTTTTTTCCCAGGAAATTCTTTGGGTCTTTTGAGGAGGGAACTGGCTACTTACAGAGAGAGTCCTGCACATCCCTGGATCTCAGGATCCCAGGAGCTGTTTCCATAGCTGTCTCTTTGTCACTGAGACCAGCTCAGTTCTAACTCCTCTATGGTGCAGTGCCCCCAGACTGATGTGGTACAGTGTGAGGTGGTCCTGCTGGGAGGTGGCACCAAGGGTGCCCCGATCAGAGATCACAGCTATCAGACACTAGGGCAACTGTGGGTGTGGGGCCATCTGTCTCCTTAAAGAGATAATAACTGCAGCTCTATTACTTCGACTTTTCCACTTATGAGCTCAGGCATGTAACCTTGGAAATGCAGTTCAATTTTCCAAATATTACCTTTTGCTTCCAAACATTCTTCAGGAATCTTATCAGCAGTGCTGAACAGTTTTTGCATTGAGCTAGACTGCCAAAATAGCTATTTAGTTGGGTTGTGACTCAAAAGATCTGGTGTCTGTTCCGTACTCTGCTACCAAGATCATCTGAAACTTTGAGCAGATCCCTTCTTCTGGCTGTAATGCAGTGAGGTGAACTAACAGCAAACTGAGGGGATTTAATGAGCTAATGTTTTGCTTGTTCAGATGCAGAAATTATTATGCCCGCATAACATGACCAGAAGTAATGCAGTGAGTGAAAAACACAGATAAGGCCTGCAAAGCTTCAGCATAGCACCTGAGAGCACAGAAAAGGAAGACACAACCTTCTAGAAAGTTCCATCTTGTCCTTCAGCTACCTGGAGCCTTTTGAAATGTTTTAGCATTTATCAGATCAAGCTGATATTTAAATTTATTTATAAAAAAACTGTGTAGTTATATAGTTGTAATTATAAACATAGGTTGCAGTTTTAAGAGAGTTTAAAGCTCAATAATTTATATATGTATATAGCTCTACACAGGCGTAACTGGAGAATCACACACACTCTAAGATGTATATATCTGTTTCTTTCTGTTTTAAAGAAGGAGTGAAGACCACTCTTAGTATGATAAGGGTCTCAACTGAAAAAACGAAAAACAAGCAAACACAAAATCAGCTCAAGTCTAACTCTCTGCCTTTCTAAATCTGGTAGAAATCAACCAATCTATGCAAAACATACTGAAGAGACAGCAGACCAACAAGATAATCTTTGTGACTTTAGAAAACCACACCAAAAGTCAAGCTTAGACTTCCAAAGACTTTTATCGTGCTCACACTCTACAATTTTAATAAGAAGAAGTAATTATTTTTAAATAATTTTGCAGAAAAATTACTTTATCAATTTGTTTACCTTTCTACACTCTAATTTCACTAGGTTATTTACTGTGCTTTTCACACTTGTCTCCAATTTTCTGCCTTTTACTTTTTACTGTTTTTACTCAACAACTTATGGAAGAGCCCATTAAAAGTCAGCATAGCCTCAGACTCAGGTTAGTGATACATTGGATCAGCTCCTACTTACTCAGCACCTTTATCTTGGTCTACAAGCAATTTTCAAATTAACCTTGTCCACCTGGCTGATCAGTGACTATACCCATCCTCTGAGCTGATTATGTACAGCTCCTAAAGAGACCTCATGTGTTTCCACATGCTTTGATGGATGTCCGGGTGGCAAAACCACTAACTATGTTGTCCAGTTTTGTTTTGACTCAGAGTGTTTATTCCTTCTAATTAATCCTAATAACAGAACTATTTTGCATTACTATCTACATGGGGTAATTAAATTTTTTCTTATTCTGAAGAAAAATGTGGACATATTACTTGCTGTCACCGAGGAAGCTTATCCAAATTCTTGCTCAGATTCTCTCTGAAAGGAACCAGAGCTGTTCCCTCAGCTCTCCAACCCCAGACTGCTAGCACATCCTGTCCACACATTTTCAGCAGTGGTCATAGGACTGACAGCATTTTCTGGGGAGATTCTCACTAAAGAGAGCCCCAGTAGTGTTACTTCTCCATTCCACTGATATTTTTACGGACATAACTCCCAAAAGCGGCCAAAGGTGCAGGACTGAACTGTTATGTGCAGGACTGACACTGCTTGTCGTCTTGTACTCCTAAGCACTATCCTGCCAGGGGCTCCAGCCTGACTCCAGTGATATTACAGAATATTGAAGGAATTCAGCAGCTTGTACATAGGGCTTGGCCCAAATGAAGACTTCACTGCCATTGGATGAAGCAGTTTAAATTTACTTTTTTTGAGCATGAAAGACACACTCTAAACAGACTGCTACAGATGATGCAATCGATATTAGACTAACCATGAAAACTCGGAAAAATTTTGTTTTGGAAGAATTTTATCATTTCAAATAAGAAAAAACTTTATGTATTCATGAAACTGTCAGTTTTGTATAACATTTTTTAGTGAACAGGGATTGAGAGTACCTATGGCCATTTTCAACAGGTTTATGTTTCTTGTTACTTCTCAACCACAAGAACCAATGCAAAAGGTTCCTCTTAGTCCCACCCACACATGAGTACCCTTCCTTTCCTCTCTCCACTGCTCATCTGAGATCCTTATTATCAAGTACAGTTTAATCTTCCAGGGTTTCTTACTCAGCAGCTACATTTCCAGGAATAGGAAAGTCTTCGCAGCCTTCTGATGTGACCGTTTATTAAACTCTGTGTGCTGGCACTGCTTCTGGTTTAGGTAGGTGCTTGTATGCTGTGCAGGTACTGGCTTTTGGTCACATCTACATCCTGTTGTAGCAGCCTTTGTGCACGTTGTCCTGCCTATTCCTCTTCTCTCCCTCTCCTCCAATATCGTGCCTCAACTCCAGTGAACACTGTATAATGACAGAAAATGTAGAAGTTACAAATATTTACAAAACCTCACGATCTACTATGGAACTAAACAGACGAAGCACTTTGCTTATTTTTTCCTGAATCCTATTTCTTTAGGTCTTTCTGCTTTTTAAGTTACTTCTATAAACTTATAGGGATAAAGATGGCTTTTAAATTCTGGTTTTGCATCTTATTGATGATAGTGGATTGTGTTCACAACAATGATATAGTAAGTTGTTAGTGAGATGACAATGGTTTTAAGCACAACAGGAGAAAATGAAGTTAAACAGTGCCAGCCTGAAATAAGCATAATGATTTTTGAAGCTTACTGATAATCTCTCATCCAAGTCATTAGTTGATCAGAATCACCAGAATAAATGAATTGTCAGATTTTGTGCACTTCTCAGGGTTTCAGTAGCTATTCTGTCAACTGCAGAAAATAAACTTTTGCCTGAAGTTATTCAGTTGCATAAAGAACCTATTAACCCATCGGCATGCAGGCTGGACTAAGGCAAAACAAACACGTGGCACCTCATTTTTGAGAGTATGTGTTTCTCTCATTCTTCTTGACTGTACTACTAGTCCTGCATCTGACAACTTTTTTTGTAATCCAGTCCCAAGAGGAAAAGCAAACAAAAATATTTTTATATCATGAAATGTTGAGAATTCCTTTGTTATAGTCCTTTTTCTTCTTTTTACAAGAAATCATCTTAGCATAGATTCTGCTTGTGAGCACCCACTTAAACAGAAAAGACCCAGTGATCTCTAGATTCAGTTATGGCCTTTCCCATTATGTTCTGGAGGTGTTAGAGTATAGTTTGGTCTCCCTTTTATTTAGCTGCAAGTCCTGCGGGGGAAAAATTTCACCATCTTTGAAATGTTGCATGATATTAGACAGATTTAGGACCACAATATTTAGTGAAATCAAGAATGTCGTATCAGATTACGTAGACTGAGAACGAGGAAGCACATCTTAACTTTGTAAAACAAATGAAATATCTCAGTCACTGTGTGGAATAGCACTCAATGGAATCAGCATGCTGTTGAAGATTAATTTTTGCACTGCAACCTTAGCCTAAATACACTCTCCCTGCTGCTGCAATATATATTGGTTGACCACAGGTTCTTCAAAGAAGATGAAACATTGTTCTCTCACAAATTTCACGTTTATTAAAAGATTTCATCTTCTCCTGTGCCATGTTTTCATCACAACACAAATCATCAACTTGCTTTGACCCTGACACCATTTTATAGGCTTAATAACAATAAATCTATGTCCTGAAATAGTTTCTGCAGATTACAGCAATCAATCAAAATTCAGGGAGCCTTAAACCATTAATGTCATTGGCAATGATCCAGCACCCTGGGAATCCATCTAAATCAGCCATTATTACTGAAAATGCTCCTTAAGAGCCTTAAGATAAAGGTAGTGCTTGGGAGCATAAATTGCAGTTCTATTTTTATCAGCCACTGAAGGATGATTTTCATGGCGATGTTTTTTGTATCTGTTTCGAACAAGACAAAGCCAGAACAATTCCTTCTCTTGCCTCATGCAGCTCTTTTGGTTATTGTTACAGAAAAATAGAAGCCAATACATAGCAGATTGCTTTGCCTGTGTGAAACTGAAGTGTTTGTTGTGTAAAGGAGTCTCAGGACTTTTTGAAGGAAAAGGAAAGAGCTGCTGTCACAAGCCCTTGTTGTACTTCATGGAGACATTTCTAGTTCAAGGCAATGTTCCTAAGAGAAGCTGTGCCCACTTTATGGGACTACAGATATCTACAAGTTTGGTAATTTCACACTCTGAAGTTTTGTTATGCAGATAAACAATGCAAGACTTCAGGACAAAACAACTTCTTCACTGAGAAATACATCTGCAACTCTTTGTCTCAGGATTTTCTGTAGATAACCATTAGCAAAGTACCTGAAAACCTATCACATAAAATCAATGGCAATTGCATAACACTGCAGAATTCACATACATTTCTCTTTTATTGGTAAAACTGTTTGATTTCTGATTTGTGTGTAGATTTTTTTAAGTAGTTTTCATTTACCTGTTTTAATGCGATTTTTTTAATATTATTTTTTACTTAGATGTTTCAGTTGTAGGATGCTAGTGAAAAGGAAGGGCCACATGCTTTGGAACAGGGTCTTTTGAAAGTGTCTAAACTGTGTCCTGCTGATTATTTTGCTTATTGTGCTCTGACAGCTTGTTCCCACTCAACTGTGAGCACATAATACATCCCAGACAAATCAATGCAGGCTCTGCGATCAGCATCGTTCTGAGAACACCTATCACTTTATAAAGACCTGAGCTTCATCACTAGTGGGAGTGGATTCAAGGTACCGCTGAAGACAAGGCTGAGCTCTCAGGTTTGCTAGAAGCCATCTGATTGTCCACCAGCCCAACCCTAATGGACAGTGCTGAGGCAGTCCAGCAGCCTCCATCTTCAGCCATCAGTCTCTCAGCAGAGATCCAGCCAGATAGCTATACAACATGCTAGCAAGCTCAAAGAAAAAATGTTTAAGTTGTGTTCCAGAGGACAGGATTGTTAATCAGCTGATCAGACTGTCCTTAACACTAGACATATCTGAAAAAGGAACAACTTTTTTTCCCCAATGGCCTAATTCATCCACAGGTACAGCTGCACTGTCTTCTTGTTCATGACTTGAACTTTCCCCAGAACAGAGCAAACTCAAACTGCATGGATGATTTTGAATCTTCATACCAATGAAAGAAAATAAAAGATCACAGATAAAATCCTGTGTTGGAAACCATGTTGTGTGAGACTCAATGAAAAGCACCTTAAATTTTTATCTAATTTTATCTATTTCAAAGAAAATATATCTACACACAGGTTTTCAGCTTCCCATTTCACACTGAAAAGTGGAATATGTAAGGGAATAATTTTCTGGTTCCCTACTTGTAACAAGCACTCCAGTCTGACTTGGTGGCTCCCTGCTTTTGCAACTGCTTTAATTCCCTGGTAAGAGACCAGCCAATTTTTGCACTTGAAATATGACATTGGTATTGTTGTCTAATAATGGTTCAAACCAAACTTCAAGGTGTCAAGGGAAAAAGATTTCCACAACTGACTCATTGCCAGTGAGAAATCTCTGAACTTTGCTCCTAGTAACCAGGAGGTTACTGAGTCTGTAAAATTCTAGTCCTTCCAGAAGCACTACAAATTTCTCTGCTTGAATCTGGATTATAGCTTGGGGAGTCTATGCTGTAGAGAAAGACAGCTGTAAGAAAAAACAAACAAGTATTGTCCTTTCTCACCTGTTCTGTGAGTTAATGGAAGAATAATCTATTAATATAATTACCTAAGGAGCATGCAGCTAAATCTCCTTCTCTGGTTCTTCCCTCAACCTTGTATTTCCTAAAATGGTACACTTGACCTTTTAGATCTTTTAAATTTGATAGCAGTATCTTTTAAAAACAGACAGGCAATTGTGACCTTGTCAATGTCAAATAATTTTATCTACGATTAGATGCCAGTCCTTCTCATTTAACCGATTTACATGTGGGATTGCAGCTCTCCCTGTGCTAGGTGGCTGTTAATGGGGCCTGTTGCTGTGGTTGGTGATGCAATGAGCTATAAATGCTACCTTTTATTTTAGCTTTTACTGCCCAAGTGAAACCGGTGACTGGAAAAGCTGTTTGGTCAAATGGATGACAAAGCCCTTCAACTGAAGAATGTAGCTCATTCTACATCTGAAACTTTGCTACAGGCATTGCAGTTAGGTAACGAAGGTGGGGACTAGAAAGCCACAAGTTCAAGACTTTGGAGATGGATAGCTGCTACTTTAATTGGGCAGCAGAACAAGAAGCAAAGTTTTTGTTAGGTTACTTCTGAGGCACATTGCCTAGATGTACTGAATGAAATCATTCAGCTAAAAGGGAGAGGTACATGAGAAGGAGACACTTAATTTCTTGGAGTTCATGAAATTCCCCAGTATCACAATTTTGAGGCTGGTCTAGGCTCTATCTCACAGCTGCTACCCACATGACAGGACAAATGCAGGTTTCTCTGAGTTCTTTCTCTTTTACATCTCTGTGTGTATCACCTATCAGGCTGTATGGGACTTCTTCAGGCTCTAACTAACAGTTGTGAGATCAGTATTTGAAGTGGTGCTGTGGTGTAGGAATGAGCCATAACAGATCCCCAGACAATGATGAAACCCATGGACCTGGGCACTAACAGAGCTCAGGGATGTGCCAGGTAATGACCTAATCTTCAAGTGAGGTTAAAACTAACTTCTTTCTGAGTAGCATTTTATCTTCAGCAGAGCAAGCAAAGGCTAATGAAATACCTATATGCTGCAAACAGGTTTGGAAGATTGAAATCCCTGGTAAGTTTTGGGATAAACATTTGAACTCTGAACATCTAACTCTTGACACAGTCTCTCTGCTCTCAGAGGACGGTTATCTTATCTAAAAGAAGTGCTAATTTGCACTGAGTTGTATTTCTATGCAATCTAAACAGGAAGAGGGTATTTCAGAACTGGGATGTCTGGCATGTGTGGACTCCCTGTACTTACGAATGTTTGCTGTTTCGCTTAATGTTTGACCTTCCAGTTCTGACTGTCTGGTTCTGGAAGTCTGAGGGGTTTGATCTGTGAACTCTCATCTTTCCCCTAAACTGCAAATTAAGACATTGATACCATCACAGCAAAGGAGAAAAGACGAGCAGGATCACCTGCATGCAGAGTATCCTATATGGCATAGACTGTTCTTCCGGCAACTAACTTCATCTCAGAGATTTCTAACTCTCTTGGTTCTTTTAAGAAGCAGCCCATATTCTGTCACATTGCAGTCTGGTGAAACTATATAAAGGAGATTTTCTGAATTAGTGACAGTGTTTATACTACAGTAGATAAATTAGATCATAATCTTACAAATCTACATCTGATTTTTACAAATATGTACATGTATTCAAAAGAGAGTACATTGCACTTAGTTAACCATATGCATAGAATGTCTCTAAGAGCTGAACTTTAATTGTTGAATGTATTTCATCCTGTTCTACATTCTCACAGATTTATACCATCAAGAAAGTGAAAAACTTGCAGCTGTAGGATACTCCTGAAGATTAATGAAGAAAAATTAGTACAGAAAGAGCTAGCTTTAAAGTATATATGTCTTTCTAAGTAAATCAAACATGATCTTTCTGACTTTGGATTAGTTCAATCTTAACAGATTTCAGCTTCCTCATTTACAAGTTTCACACTCCAGAAGACTCAAAATCGTTCTGTTGCTTCAAACAGCTTAGGGGGTGTCCCAGTTCTGCTGGCTCCAGCACCAATTAGAAGTTATGACATAAGGCATCCCTTCCCTTCAAGTGCACAGCCCAGTCCTATGCCTAGTGCAGGGTAAGAGGCTCCCTAGGAATATCAAGCATCCTCTGTAGGAGCAGTTAGAGGCATGAAGTCTTGAGGAACTTGAAACAAAGAGTACAGATCAGAAATGTCAGAAATGGCACTGAGCTACCCGATGATTATTCCTGCCTACAGGAACTAGGCCTTTCAGATCTGCTACAGCTACAAAATAAAGCAATCAAGCCTACAAGTTGGCAGGGTGTGTTAAAGAGAAAATTGGAAAGTGGGCAAAAAGCTAAGTATAGTCATGTGAAAATGTACATAGAAAAAACCTTCAGCATTTCTGGAGGTTTTTCTGCTCCTAATCTGCAAACCTAAATCACATCCTCAGTGAGCTGGTTCTCCCACTACCCGTCTCAATCTTTCAGATTATTTCTTCGCTGGATGAGGACCAAAGGCAAAAAGCAATAGGTAAAGGCAGGCTGGTGATATAGGAGAGAGCAATACTTACACTATTGGCTCTATTGAGAGGATAATTTAAGGATTAATGCTTACTGCTTATTGCTTTTGAGGCCATTTCTGAAGCTGAAGACGAAGAGAAGAATCATTATTTTAATTATTATTCTGCTAAACATTGTAGAGGGGCATTAAACAATCTCCAAACTGCCCAGGAGGAGGTGTTGGCTCTCTCCAGATTTTCAGGAGATAAGGCAGGCTATCTGGCATCTGTCTGTTTTAGAGATCCAAGGGATAGGGAAATTACACAATGAACAGTAGGATTACAGTTGTTTTTCATTAAAAAAATAAAGAAGATCTTGCATAAAAAAGTTGTCAACAGTATCTCTGAGTCTTTCATTTCTGTGTAGCTATGTGCTGTCATTCCCACGGGGTCAAGGTGGAGTCTGGATGGGGGAAGAGAAAATGGAGAATACAAAATAATCTTGTCTGCACAGTTGTAGAGTAATGGTCTACAGTTAGAAATTATTTTAAGCATTTCAGCTTGATGTTTTAGTGAGGCTCAGTACACCCAAGGCCTAATGAGGCCTGTAGAACAGATTGGTCATAACAGAGAAGCAGCTTTCCTCATCTCCTTTTTCATCCACATTATTCTAGATATAATGGGAAACAACCTCAAGGAGTTACAGCTTTGAAGTGTCTAATAAAGACAAGTTTTTCTTTCTTTGAGATGGAATGTCAAGTGGAAATGTCTGTATTGTGGATGATAATTTCTGAGTGCAGTGCGTGAGCAGAGAGCTGACAAATATGTAGTGGAGGGTTTCTGAAAACTAGCTGTGGTTTTGAGTCACCAGTTGTATATTAAACCTGTACGTGGCCTGACATTACGTGAAGTTCTTAGCAGAGGTGTAACAGAGAAATATATTGCATTCAGTGTTTCCTCTTTCAGAGCTTGCCAGCTGTTGTGTAATTCCCAGTGGTGACAAAAGTCTTTGAATCCCAAGAAGTTAAAAGGATTCGTAGGTGCTCAGCATCTCTTCTCTGGGAGGACTGAGTCAACAGGCTCACTGCAAATCAGACCCCAGGGCATGGTTGGTAGGGAAATGAGAACCCGCTAGTGGACAGAGGCTGAAAGGTCTATAATCTCCCCTATCAACATCACTTTAGCTAGGCTCAGATGCAGTCCTGAGACAGTGCTTGGCTGTGTGTAATGGAGAGCTGGACTTGGCCGGACATGGCGTGTCTGATTGAAGTCTCATCTACCCACGGTGATCCTATGCATGCCAGGTATAAAACAACAGTTTTCCATAGTCTTCTGCACTGCAGCGTTACAAAGTGTGTCACACTTCACTGGTTGTCTAAGGATATGGTTTAAGCTCAGGACTAGAAATCTCACTGGGTAGAACAAAGAGCAAGTAGCTTGTGCACCACACCTATACGACAGCTATGATAACATTCATAAACCTTCAGGATTTGGCCTGATTATTTTGTTGGGCAGAAAAATCAATCTCCAGCATAAGTTTATCCTTTAATTTTGAACTCTCTTCCTGCTTCCTCAGAGATCCTGTTTCAGCATGCTAAAAGGCATAATCTTTCATTCATATTAGCTCAAGCAATGCAACTCATGCAGTTCAAAGACTGTGTTATGTTAAGCTGCAGGCTAATATGCTCAAAAACTTGTTAACTGCTCATATTTGGCTGTGCTCTTTGTACAATGCATTGTACACCTTCAAACTTTGC
>VZTF01002713.1:0-38133 GCA_013397755.1 Cnemophilus loriae | reverse complement strand
TACGCTCTCTTCACTGATGGTTCTTGTCATATTGTAGGGATACACTGAAAATCAAAAGCTGCCATATGGAGTCCTACATGGCAAGTCACAGAAGCTATCAGGGGACAAGGTGGATCAAGTCAGGTTGCAGAGCTGAAAGTGGTCCAGCTGGCTCTAGATATCGCTGAGCAAGAGAAATGGCTGGTGCTCTACCTCTACACTGACACATGGATGGTAGCAAATGCTCTGTGGGGGTGGCTGGACCAATGGAAAATTAGCAATTGGCAGCACAGAGGGAAACCCATCTGGACTGCTGAAGTGTGACATTACTGCCCAGGTAGAGAAGTTAGCTGTAAAAGCCTGTCATTTTAGATGCAGATGTACATGAGAGTTGGGCTACTGAAGAGCATGGCAACAATCGACAGGTGGATTGGGCTGCCAAGATTAAAGTATTTCTGGTGGATCTAGCCTGGCAACATAGGGGTGAATTATTTCTAGCCCAGTGACACCTGACACTTCAGGTCATCAAGGAAGAAATGCAACATATAGATGATGTCGTGATTGAGGTGTGGACTTAACCATGGACACCATCTCCCAGGTTATCCATGACTGTGAAACATGAGCTGAGAGAAAAGCAAGCCAAGTGGGTAAAGCCCCTGTAGGAGGCAGTGGTCTAAATATAAGTACAGGGGACCTACCAGATTGATTGCATCACACTGCCTCAAACCCACCAAGGAAAGCGCTATGTGCTCGCAATGGTAGAAGGCACCACTGGATGCTTGGAGACCTACCCTGTGCCTCACACTACTGCCTGGAACATCATCCTGGGCCTTGAAAAGCAGGTCCTATGGCAACACAGCACACTGAAAGAGCTGAGCTGGACAACGGGACTCATTTCAAAAATAGCCTCATTGACACTTGGGCCAGAAAGCACAAGATTGAGTGGGTATATCATATTTCCTATCACAGAATCACAGAATTAACTAGATTGGAAAAGATCTTTGAGATCACCAAGTCCAACTTTATGACCTAACACCACCTTNATCACCAAGTCCAACTTTATGACCTAACACCACCTTATCAACTAGACCATGGCACTAAGTGCCACATCTAATCTTTTTTTAAACACATCCAGGGATGGTGACTCCACCACCTTCCTGAGCAGCCCATTCCAATGCCCAATCACTCTTCCTGTGAAGAATTTTTTCCTAATGTCCAGCCTAAACTTCCCCTGGTGAAGCTTAAGACTGTATCCTCTCGTTCTGTCAGTGGTAGCCTGGGAGAAGAGACCAACCTCCACCTATATATACCCTATTTATATATATACCCTCCCTCCTGGTCAGGTAGTTGTAGAGAGTGGTAAGGTCTCCCCTGAGCCTCCTCCCCTCCAGGCTAAACAACACCAGTTCATTCAGCCACTCCTCACAAGGTTTGTGTTTTCGACCCTTCACCAGCCTTGTTGCCCTTCTCTGGATGCATTTGAGCATTTCAATGTCCTTCCTGTATTGGGGGACTCAGAATTGGACACAGCACTCAAGCTGCAGCCTAACCAGTGCCAAGTACATGCAACAGCCTCTGGAAAAACTGAATGGTACAATGCACCGTTAAAATCCACACTGAAAGCAATGGCTGGGGGAACCTTCAAACACTGGGATCTACATTTAGCAAAGGCCACCTGGTTAGTTAACACCTGAGGCTCTACCAATCAAGGTGGCCCTGCCCAATCAAAACCTCCATGTACTGTAGAAGAGGATAAAGTCCCCATGGTGCATACAGGAAATGTGTTAGGGAAGACAGTTTGGATTAGTCCTGCCTCAAGCAAATGCAAACTTATCCGTAGGATTGTTTTTCTTCAAGGACCTGCATGTATTTGGTGGGTGATGCAGAGGGACAGGGAAACATGATGTGTCCCTCCAGGGAATTTGATTTTTGGGTGAGAACAGTTTGTAATGTTGAACTGTATAATACTGGTTGCTGAGTGACACTGCCACTGTTTGCCATAACTGCCATGGCCAATGAGGATGGACTGCTCCAGATACACCAGTCATGAGCTCGTGATGCAACAACCAGCCAAAAGCACAGCAGCCCTGCTGCCCTGGAAGACCTCTAAGATGGATAGAACCCGCAATCATGGACTAAATGAACTTAAACATCTTGGAGGGACAGGAGCGACTATAGAAATGATATCCGTGCTTGCGTACATACACACACACATATATACATACACACACACATATATACATACATACACACATATGTATACAGTTGGAAGGTGTAGAATTTCTGCGTGATGTAAGTGATATAGAATAAGGGGTTCTGGCCAGGACAGGGTTAATTTTTGCAGTAGCCAGGAGAGGGCAAGGCTGGGAGCTGGAGATTATTCTATACCGCCTCACATTATTTTCCAGGAATGAAGGAAGAGGTCCCTTCTGGTAAGTAAGTGTGGCAGAGGGAGTGGTCAGGTAGCACTGGTTCCCTCTGTTATTGATATTGTTGCTATTACTGTTTGTTTTCTTATTCCACTGCTGTTTCCAGTAAACTCTTATCTCAATACGTGATTTTTACCCTTTGTGCCTCCAAGTCTCCTCTCCAACCCACTGCAAGGGGATGGAAAGGGGGAAGGACAAGTGACCAAGCAGTGCATGGTTTGCAGTGCTTCAGCGTGAACACTAAGTTGGGGTATAATACTCCTAAACCACAACATGGGGATAATAGCATTTCCCTGCTCTAGGAACAGGAGGAGCAGCATCTTCCTGTCCCCCAGTGCTTGCTACAGCCTGTTCCTATTCCCTTCCCAACTTCCCACCACTCCCTGTGCTCCCAGAGCTCCTGCAGCAAAGAGCGACAAATCCCAGATCTGCCATTCCCTCCTGGCCCTCCTAAGCACCAGCAGCTCAAGGGGAAGATGAGAGAAAGTACCTGGCAAGAAGGAATCAGGAGCAGAGGGGAGAGATAAAGAGTAAAAAATTAGGAGGGAATAAGGGGGAGAATAAAACAAGTCTGATTTCTCACCATATTTCTTATTGAACAGGTCCTGCACTTGCTCCCGCAGCGTATTAGCAATGTCTATTCTGGAAAGCCTGGCATCATAATTTTCTGTAAAATAAAGAAACAATTATAGATTTCTGCTGGTATATTAAAAGGCTCTCTGTGACTTTTAAGTAATGCCATTTTCTAATTATAGGAAAGCCCTTATCTTGCAATTAGCTAATCCGTGGAGTGGGTCATTCAAAGTCCTTAAAAATAATCTAAACAGAAATATGTTGGGTTATTTTTCCCTTGCCTGTTTGCTAAGAATAAAAGCCACGTGAAATCGAAGATTCAGTTGTGATAATTACTGGCATTAAAATATAAGACACTCCAAAGCTTCTCAGAAAAGGCACAAGCTTTGAAAAAGCTCCCCATCCTTGTGCAAACCCTCACAGGCCCCCAGGGCCCAAGAAGAGATGACTGAGCAGAGTAGCACTTGCCTGTCCAGCCCACAGGCTTCTCACCATCACTCCGTCCCCCAAGGGAGCCACCATGCTGCTGCCAGCTAAACTTGAGTGGCATTTATACAAACATCACACAGGTGGAAAACACCCCAGAAAAGGCAAACCCCTAGGCTTGGAAACTTAATTATGCATCTCACAAGGTCAGTCAGGGAGATTATCCAATTTGGTTAATTAGGGCACCATGCAGAACACTTCGAGCCTCTTCTTGGACCTGCAGGACTGCCTGTCCCGGCTGTGCATCTTGTCTTCTAGTTGCCTGTGCTTTCCATCTTCTCATCCCACCTCCTTCTCTCCTTCTTCCCAGACTTGTCTTGCTCCTCTGCCAACCCACCAAGCCCCAACACCTGCAGCACTCCCTTCCCACGTCTGTCCCATGCAGCCTCCACAGCGGGCCAGGGGCTCTGCCTCAGCCCCCACATATGCCTCCAGCCCCACACCTTGAAAGCCCTGTCTCTTCACAGCGTCCTCCAGCAGCACCTCGCTCGAGTCCCTCTCGTCGGCAGCTGAGACAGGGGACATAAGAGGAATTAGGATTCACAGTGCTGCCAAGGGGGATGCATGGGAGGGGGTTTCCAGACAAAAAACAAAGTGAGGAGGAAAGGCTGTAGGAAACCACTCTCACTCCTCTCCTACCTAGACCTTAACGACTCAGCTGCCAGGTGAGTGTCAGCCTACCTTTGGCTGCCAGGCTATCTGACACCGACTCCTTTACGCTCTCCGCCAGCAGCTCCGGTCTGGAAAATAGGGAGAAGCAGAGGGCACGTGAGTGACCTCCCTGCCAGTGACAGCTTGCTGCTCCAGCATCCTCAGCACACCACTCCTACAGCAACAAACCATTCACCCTGTCTGGCTAATGCCATTTAAAAGCTCCTGCAACACAGCAGGAGAACTCTGGACATAGTTTTCATGCTGACAGACTCTTTAACGAGCTGATGTGTCAGTCCTTGGGATGAGATTAAGCAGGTGATGACTGAGCATCTTAAGTCAGCAGTTACAGACATTTAGTGGATATAGTCCTGAACATTTCTTAGGGATGGAAGAAGCCATGCATGGCTTCTTCCAACATAAAATTGACCCCAAAAATTGCCATTTGGGTACCTAATGCTAAAGCTGCATAGTGAGGTGATAGTGTAGGGCTTGTTAACAAGGTGCGTGCACTAAAGCTGTGTCACAAAGGAATGGATCTGAGATCAGGACAGGAGGAAACCCCAAAATATGGTTGGGCTGACCTGAGAGCTGCTGTTCTGACACCACAAAATCTCCATGCTCTCAATATTTATTTTCTGTTTCAGTCACCTGCAGCATTGGTTGTGTCAGCATTTGGGTGAGAAACTGCCCCCAAAATACCTAAGACATCTTAAAATCCATCTCTGCTGGATCTGTTCCCTCTTTCAGGGTAATGCTATTGCATTACATTGGTTGTGGCTTTTCACAGCCCTCCCACAGTTCTCATGACACCCGCGCTCCCCAGCACAGGGTCGGCATCTTCCCTCAGGTCTGCAACATCCCATGTGCATGTGTGCACATCTGGACCTCAGCTGGAGCCACGTTCTGTAAGAAAACTCTCCAGGGCTCCCAGCCCCTGTCCTTGCTCCTATCAGGTCACCCTGAAGTTTAAAGGCCTCTTCACCCATCCTGCTGAGGTGGCCAAACCTTTGCAAAAGCAGGTTAAAAACCCAAAAGACATGAAGGGACAGATGACAACACCATCGCTGCCTCCCACGGATGGCTCCAACAAGACAACAACCCTTGTCTGCTTCTAATCAAGAAAATTTATTGAAGGTGACCAAGTGATGGGTGCTCCCCAGGACACTGCACAGCAGCAGGAGCTCTGAGCAGAAACATCCTCCCCAAGGGACAGCCATCCCACCTGCCTTACCTTTTAATGACAAACTGGATGTTGTTGCTTGCTTGCAGGATCTTCTTCAGCTTTGCAATCCCGAAGCAGTTGGGGCGGCGCAACAGGATGCCTTCTGGCAAGCCCACAACAAAGAGGTCCTCAGGGTACATCAGGAACTTGGAGTAGGGGACCTTGACTGGCTCTGATATTCCTATGGCTTTCGCTGCATGGGGACCCAATGTCATTAGTTTGCTGGACCTCCATGTCAGGTCTAAGTAACTCCAATATGGTATATTGCTGGAGGGATTGAAGAAGTTTTGGGGGAGTTTGTGGTTGCTCTGGGCCTCGTGGGGATGTCCCTGACACTGGCAGACATGAGATGAGGGACAGAGCCATGCAGCCACCTGGAGCTGGCTTTTGCATTTGCTACATTATCACAGCCTGCCTTCCTATAAAGGCTGCAAGCATCTCTCCACAATGCAATGGAACCCCATATCTAGACCCCCATGGAAATCCCTCTCCTAAGTGAGGGGACAGGGAATGTGCCTGGGGGTGCCCCATCAGCTTGTGCAGCCCTGCATGGTGAGGACTCCCCTTGCTCTGCTAAGTACTGCCAAAAGCAACTAAACAGCCAATGCCAAGCAGTGCTATTTGGATAGATGAAAAAACAGGTTTGTGTTGATTTGGCACGGCCTGGTTTTTGGTAGTGGGGGAGAGCCACAGAAGTGGCTTCTTTGAGAAGCTTCTAGCTTCTGCTAGAAGCTTCCACCATGTTCAACAGAGCCAGTCTCTGATGGCTCTGAAGATGGACATGCTACCGGGTCAGTTAGAGAGGTTGGTAATGCCTCTGTGATGACACATTTAAGAAGAAAATCAAAACAGAACATGGGCAGTTTTTCCCCAGGGGTGGGGAGGTGCCGCAGCCACCACGGCCACTGCCATCTTGGCGCGGCCTGCAGTGAGTCTTGCCTGCCTGGCAGCCCCTAGCCAGCCGCAGGCAGAAAGGCAGGGGTGGTGGCTTCTCCTTCCCAGTGCCCTGCATGAAGAGAGGTGTTAAATAGCGCCAGCACCGCGGCGGTCACCACTGCCCACGCAGTGGCAGCGGGGCCGCATGGCCGACAGCAAAAATGTGGAGGGCAACTCCCCAATACGGAACTTGGATGAAATCAACTTCTTGGCACTGTGGGATCTTGCAGAAATCTTCGAATTAGTGGAAATTGCTGGCAATAGTACCTACGAGCAGCAGTTTTTCTTCTAGTCAGAGAAGAGGAGGAAGAGGACTTAAGAGGGAAAACAACATGATGGCACCGAGGTCAGTGGAAAAGAAAGAGGGGGAAGAGGTGCTCCAAGCATCAGAGCCGAGATTCTTCTGCAAGCCGTGGTGAGGACTATGGTAAAACAAACTGTTCCCCTCTAATGCATGAAGTCCACAGGGAATGCAGAGATCCACTCACAGCCTGTGAGGAAAGTGCTCACGCTGGAGCGGGTGGATGCCAGAGAAAGCTGTAATCTAGTGGGAAACCCAAATAGAGAGAGAAGGCCCTTGCTTTCAAGCTAGAGCAGCCTAGCCTTAAAAGACTGCACTCTGTGGACGAGCAACCCACACCACAACAGTTTTGGGAAGACTGTTTGCCTGTGGGAGGGACCCCATGGCATAGCAGAAAAAAGACTCCTCTCCCTGAGTGAACAGAAAAAGATCTCGAATGATGAAGTGACCAAGACCCCCACACCCTGTCTCCCTGCACTGTCGGTGGGAAAGAGGGAGGGGCTGGGGGGGGAAAAAGGTGTTTTAAAGGCTTATTTTTACTTCTCATTATCCTCCTCTGACTCTGTTAACAATAAATTTACTTTATACCTTTAAATTTGAACCTGTTTTGCCCTTAGAGTATTTTCCCCCAGCCCTTAACTCACTAGCCCTTCGTTAATATTTTCCCTCTCCTCTGCCCAACTGTAACAGAAAAAAGTAAGCGAACGACTTTCATGGGTACCTGGCATTTGGCCAGCGTCAAACCACAATAAGGTTAAAACCCCACCTTATCAGTGTGCACAATGACTCTCAGCCTGTTACTATAGTAACATGGGGGGCAGTGAGAGCCATTGCTCCAAAGGCTGTTCCAGCTGCATCCCCAGTGCCCAGCCCTGCCTGAGAGCATCCTGGCTCATCTCTTTTCCCTGGCCACAATGGGCTCTACCAGCTCAGCTATGCCCCCGGCTTTTGAGGATTGTCAGGCAGAGCCACATCTCCTGGTCCTAAAAATGGCAAGAACTGTCTGCCAGCCCTCAAAACGCATGTGTGACCTCGCTTGTATTTCTTCTCAGTTAAATAACCTCTCTAAGGAGAGGTGAGCAGAGCACGGTGAGTGCCAGCCCCCACCACCAAGGTGCCACCAGCCTTCCTGAGCCATGCAACGATCACCGCAGGTGGAAAAACTCTCTGATACTTCAAACAAGTGATGGAGGAACCCCTTTGGACCTTCCCTCTGCAGGACGAAGGCTGAAGGTCATGACAGCAATTCCTGGGCTGCAGCCAGTGAAACAACTTCAAGGAAACCAAGGGGAAGAGCTGCAATAACAAGGCTGGAGGAGGTTTCAAATGCATTTGTGAGCCCAGCAGACAGCAGACGAACAAATTAGATTGCACCTTCACCCAGCTGCTGGTTTGGAAATGGCAACTGACAAAGCCAGCACCTGGCACGATGAACATGCGTTAATGACCATCTTACCGTATCGCGAGTTGAACAAAATTTCAACTTGTTTCCTCAAATGACTTAAAATGTCCCCTATACCATCTGCAAAAAAAAAACCAAACAACAATACAGAGAAATGCTCTGAGCAACCAGCTGCTTCCAGGGCAAGCACTGCGCAGGTGAGCAGCCCCTGCCTGACCCCTAGCAGAGACAGTCATTCACTCTCCATGCCCTCAAATCAGTGCTAGTCCTCTGACCGCGGCCTCCAAACTGATCTCCTAACAAAGAAGGGCAAGGATGCACCCTGCCACAGACCCATGCTAGCAGTCAGGAGTAAAAAAAAAATAGAAGGAAAAGTAAATTCAAGCAGAAGAGGAGAGGACAGAGCCCAGGAACACAATGGTGCCCTTCTGTGGGCAGAGGTTTTGGAGGCTAAAGGCTAAAAGCTAAAGGCTTTGCTGATAACATAGGAAGCTCACAAAACCCAACCTAAAATACATCTGTATGCATTTATCCTTCCAAAAACCTGCAATGATGAGCAATGCTCAGAGTTCACCATACACTCACCTGATCCCTCCATCTGCTTTTCTTCGTGTCGAGAATCCTCACTGGACCCCTTCTCTGTCTCTGCCGAGGAAGAAGAGAGTTAGCAGCAGCAGGCACCAGCAAAACCAGACAAGACATAAGCAGGAGTTCTCCACGTGCCCTGTAGCCACTCAACTGCTCCCTCTCCTTACTAAGCTCTGAGCACATGTCCCAGCAGAGGCTGGGCTGGTACCAGCATGCCAAGAGCTGCATTACCAGAATAAACCCAGTGCTTCCATACAAGAGGGCTGCCCACCCTTCAGCATGGGCTCCCTGGGAGAGGAGAGACCCAGAAGGAGCAAGGGCAGCCACTGGGCCAGCATACATCCCGCAAGTAAATTCCAGGTGTGCACTGGGCAAAAGGGGCTTGGGTTTGCAGCATGCTGGGGCTGAAGAGTGGATGAGAAGGAGCAGCAGTGCCAGAAAACCCACGAGTTAGTCTATCAGAGCTCCCAGCTGGCCTAATCGAGGCCAAGACTCTGGAACTGGGTCTCGAACTCCACCACTTTGGCTCATAAATGGTATTTACTCATTTTTGACACATGCATGAACACCCGTCCTACCCTGCAGTCTCCCAGATGCTCCACTTCTGGTACCTGCTACTGTTTCCAGGATGTATCTCGATTCATCCGAGGCCATGTGCCTGGGCACCGGGTCATGCATTTCAACTGAACCAGGTGATCGGTCTGCGGACAAAAACCCCCAGGCACCTTTTGTTCCGATGCCAGCGAGACACTGTCCCCAAAACAGCGTTCAGAGGGTCCTAGGCATCAGCAAGGACTAAGCGAAGGGTCCCCCACTCCCAGGAGCCCCATACACCACCAGAAGATGCTCTGGGGATGCATCTGCCTTCTTCAACCACCCAGAGCTCATCCCTGACACACACCTGACCTCTCGGTCTGAGGGAAAGAAGCAAAAGTCTTTTCCTAACCTCCACATAAGGTGAACAGCAAAACTAGTTCAAATTATTTACTTGGCTTAATTCCATCTAGACACTCAATTTTGACTTAAAAAACTAATGCTGCTTGATTTAGCTACTACATGGGGGGAAACCATTCCACTAATGCTGCCTTCCTCAACAAAATCAACCCTCTTTTGGTTTCCCTTACATTAAACCTGTCTTCCCAATTGCTAGGTTGTCCAATGCCCTCAAAGACCTATCCAAATTCAGCTTTAAATGAAGTTTCAGCTAGTTTATATCCTTCAATCAGGTCACTTCTGACCTCACAGGATAAATAATCCCAATTTCACCAATTTCTCCCTGTAGGTGAGCACCTCTTTTCTATTAATCCTCTTCCTTGCCCTCAGCTGTACTCCCTCTGATTGAACTCAATCTTCAAAATAAGGCAAGAACAGGTGGACTCTGGACTTGAGGTATAATCTCCCTGGCACTGGACAAGTGGTAATTCTTCCCACTCTTCCCATGGACCTCCAGCTTACCATGTATAAACTTTCTTCTCTTCCATTAGCTGCCAAGTTGAAAAAGAAAATGTTTGATTTACCACTATACCTTGTTCCTTCTCCTTCCCCTATATTAACCATAGATAAATCTGTTCTACACCAATCCTGGAGTGACTTCTCAACTATCACCTTACTAAGGGGACTGCTACAATTTGGGTGCAACAGCAATTGCACTGGTGTGGTGGGGCCTGGTGTCACTGCTGTCCCCAGAATCACTCTCAGGCATGTTAGAGTTCTGTTGCTGCCCTAATTCTGTGAAGCTTATTAATGGCTGTAACGCACACTGAAAATGCAAACTGCTAACAATCCATTCATTAAACCCTGAGGATCATCCTACCATTTGCTGCGCTGTCCAGGATAGGTAAGTGGAAAAGGGACTCTCCCAGCTGCCCCTCAAGCATGTCATCTCCATCACAACCCATTGTCACTGACCTCTCTGGGCAGAAACGTGGGGAATTTCCCCCATCAGTGTCAACAATTCCAACACATTTTCAGCATGTGCTTAATATTAAACCTGCCTCCTATTAGACCTGTTTTTATGAATTCTTCAAAACCAGGCTGGTTTTCTAAATGAAGGACCTCATCAAAAGCATCCTGTACTCAATACCTGGGATCCTCCACATGAAGCAAGGCAGCAAACCAGGCTCACTTTCTCTAGGAAAGCAATGAAGGAGAGAGAAAAACAACAGAGAGCTCTAAAACACCTTCCAATGCTCCCAGGAAACCTCAATATGTTCCTATGTCAGATAAGGAAGACTGTTGAAGGTATGTGAGGGAACCTTACGTGCTGGGAAATACCCTGCAAATGCCTCTTCTCAAAGCAAAATGCTGAAACATGATGCGGCAACCCTGCCTGCACAGCGGCCACTGCACACAGACGGTACCCCAGCAGCTACCTGGTACGGTGATCTGGATGATGTTCAGCTCGTCTGGTTCGACTTTGATCTGCCTGATCCCACCTAGCTCTCCTGAGGTACCTATGGGGAAAGGCAACGGAAGGCAGTCGCCAACAGGATCCAGTAATGCCGTATCTGCCCAATACAGCACGAATGCAGGTAAAGCGTGACCAGCTGTGACTTCAGTGCCAGCTGAGCTTGCCACAACAAGGCTTCAGTCAAGTGGCCCAGCAGCATCAAGCTCATGGCATGCAGGTACTCAAAGGGCACCTGTGGGCATGGCTTCTGCAAACAGCTTGGCTGGCAGGAGCTGTTGGTGCCCTCAAACTGGCAGCTGGACCTTGTTATATGCTCGTTTCCTGGCTTTCTTCACTTAAAATGAACATGAGCATTGGTGGAGACACTGGAGGAGCTGTCTCCAGTGGGCGGCTCCTAGCAATTTTAATGCTCCCAAACTCATGCCTGGAACTTGCCCCTATTCTGAGAGGGCTGACTGCAGCTGCATCACACCAAGATGTGACCAGCTGAACCCCAGCAAAATTCAGTGTGGTTTCAACTCCAGCAGATGAAAGCCTGTGCTGACCAGCTGCCTCAGGAGGAGGCTGTCCCAGGAATAGGCTGCCCACAGTCCTCAGCCCAGCTTCCTCTTCTCTCAAGATAAATTTCCTCACTTAGGATGGGACACATCCACTGCAAGGTGCTGAGTCCCAGCTTGCAGCTTGGAAAGGCAAGACAGCATGGCTTGGTGTGGTGTTTCAAGGGGTCCAAGCCCCTAAATCTGTGGAAAAGCACTTCCTTTTCATTCATGGTGCTCAGAATACCAACAGTGCTGACTTCTCAGTGCTGGCTTTCAAAGGAACTCAGAGAGTGAAGACTTCCCTTAGCTTCGCATTTAAGCACATGCTTAAGTCTCATTATTTCAATTTATGCATTTTTAGGCCCCAGCTGGAGGGTCAGAGGGTAAGAGCCTTCATCTCTGCATCAATCAAATGGGGATAAAGTCGTTAGAGAACTGCACTGTGGCGCAATCAGGCAACTAATGTCACACATCCAAGTTGCTTTGCAGGCACGTTTCGCTAGTGTGTCCCCAATAACACTGTCTTGCAAGAGAAAATGAATTATTCCTCACCTGGTTCACAGCCTTCAGAAACACTACACTTCTCAGACCTGAAAGGGAAAGGCAGACAAAAAAAGGTGGTCATGGTGTAAGAAAAGAGAGAGCTTAAAATCCAGTGGTGTGTGGACCAATCCTGGTAGGAGGGAGAAATGCTGCCTGGTATCACAGAGGGCTGCAAGAGCTACAGAGGAGTCCCCAGGGTCACTGCACCCACGGTCCCAGCAGTGGCACAGCATCCATGGCTGCAAGGTCTGTGACCTTGTCTGCAAATAAGCCCTGCTCTCAAACCCACCCTGGTCCTGCGCCCTTGCTGATGGCAGCCCTGCCTCTAGACACCCATGGATGGAACTGCAGCAGAGAGCTCCTGAAAACAAGAGAGGTTGTTTTTAAGCCCAAAACTTGGTTGGCTCCATCCCTTTGCGACAGAGAGCAGTGCATAAGTATTACTACAATGTGGTTACTCATGAAGGTAAAAAAAAATAGGGAGAAAGGAAAAATCAATTTATTTGGTAAATATTTATTCTGTTCAAAGCTTTTCTTCACTGAAAACTGGGCACTATCCCAAATTCCCATCTACAGTTAACTTCACGTGCTCAGGAATTTACACAAGTTGTTCTGCATCCAAATGAGATTATTTTGCATTCTCAGGATGCATGTGCTTTCTTGTCTCTCTCTTGAACAAGAACAACCACGGCTCTTTGGCAGTAAGGGACCCAAGGAACCACTCTGGAAAACACACTCCTCCACAGTGCTGGTCCTTCAGGAGGAAGCAAAATCCTTCTGAGCCAGCACCTGTTGGCTCAGGAGGGATGTTCAAAAGCACTTCTCGCTTGCCTGAATCCAATCAGGAGCATCAGCAGAACAAACCACAAAACAAGCCAGGAGTGCTCTTGAAATGTTCTTCCTAAATGTGGAAAGACAAAAAGGATCATTGGTCTAGAAGGTACTGTATATACTACCTGGGAGCCTTTAGAAGGGTTTTAAACTCATCTGCTTCAGGTCAATCTTGCACCAAGGAAATCTGGGAGGAGGGCTTCCCTGGGGAGTGTGTTACCCCTCGCAGTGTCTGGCCCTTCTCCTGGAGTATTGGATACTGCACTTTCCTTGGAGCAGGACTCTAACCTGGGGGAACTATTCCTATGGAAACATTCCTACCAAGGCACAGAGGTTCCTCATTTGCAGAAAGAAAAAAAAACAATCTTCCACAAACCCTCCTTTGAAGCTGAAGATACCCAGAGAGCTGGAGACAAACGCCAGCCCTGCAGACTGGGCAGCTCAAGAGGTTTCTGCCCTCCAAAGTTGTGATACTTCAGTACTGGCCATATTACCAGGCTCACTTATTGCCTGCCCTAACGCTGCAGGTTCTGCTGTCCCAGACGTGCTTTAGGGGCATGAAGCAGCCACATTCAAGGGGACAAACCTGAAACAGCACTGGGGAGAACCAGAAGAGACTCCAACCTGTCACGGGTTCATGTCATCAAAGTGCCAAGAAAGGAAAGGAACCTAAGAGATGTCATGGATGGGACAAAGACAAGTTACCTTACTTCCCCAGCCTGACCTGCACAGGTTAGCAATCACATAGCACTGTCTGAAGCCCCAGCTGCCGGAGCTGTCAGTGCTGGGCAGTGAGGCTTTATGCCAGAGAAGCTGAAGAGCATTCTTCACCCCATTTGTGTGAAGCAAGGCTGGGAGAAGGTTCCTTGTCTTATAGCAGTTCATAATGCTATAAACTGCTGCCCTGCCTCTTTTCCTTAAAGTGATTTTAAAGGCTAAATTATACCTTGCTTCTGCTGAATTAAGAACAAAGGAAACTGGGGCTATAAAGAGAAAAACACCTCCTGGATCTCCCAGTCTGGGTTGGAAAGCTGTATGCTATGTAATATTTGCTCCACAGGTGCTGCCAGCGTGTTTAGGACCTGTCTAGCTCATGGCACAGTTGTAACAGAAACAGGTACTCTCATAAAAAACCTCCTGCCCTGCTGGACTATATAACCCCACCTTTATTAAAGGCACTGTTAGGTTCCCTGTGAGCTTTATAAACAAGCAATGCTTAATTAGCAGAACGCTGTTATGGTGTGGGCTGAGGGTGAATCCTTTAGGTCATGCTTTAACATTGGAGACGGCTCCAGCAGATAATCCCAGGCATGGCCCTCATTTCATCAGTTTTGCTCAAAATTAATGATTCCAAACTTTTGGCTTGCAAAAAGACGGGGCTGCTTGGCCTCCTCCTGTGCTGACTGGTGTACCGTTGCAGAGCGATTTTAGGGAGGCAGGAAAGCAACACCCATTAAGCCACTCGCCTTCCCATTATGGACTTAAAATATCTCCCTGATGCTGCAGCTTACTGAATCACACTCATGGCACCCTCCTGCACCCACTGGACATTGCTGATGAACACATCAGTAACCTGCTGTGAACATTAATAGCCCCAAAATAACTCTCTGAGGGATGTCAATTTCCATGGAACAGGGACAGAAGTCCCACTTACCTGCTGTTGGCCTGAGAGGTCCCCACCAGTTCCAGCATGGCCCCACGGTGAGGCTCAGGGGAGATCTCCCGGGGAGGGCTGGAGGGCTCCAGCTTGGTTGGATCTTTGGTAAATTTGCTTCCTGTTGCCAGGTGTGCATGGTGGGTTTTGGGAGAAAAGCAAAACCAGGATTAGGAACTGGAGATGCCAGTGTTGCAGCTTGTTCCCCTTCTACTCCCAGAGCTGAGGTCAGGGTGGGGGAGTAGGTTTTCAAGTGTCACCTGCTTACAAAGACAAGGATGCCGATTTCACTGGGTTCACATGTTAAAATATTAGCAAGACATTTGCTTAAACCTCTCCATAACTATGTGTGTGCTGGGAAGCCCTGCCAGGAAAGAGCCTCTCCAGAAAGGGCTGGCTGATAGGACAGGGTTCCAAGAGGTAGGGACTAAGGTCAGAAAACCCAGGGCCATGGATCACTGCTGTAGGAGCAAGCCCCAAAGTGGGGAGAGCCCTGTCCCAAGAGAAGGGATGTGCTGCACTGGATGTGAGCTTGGCAAAACACAGAGCAGCAGAGACACAGGCAGCCCTGTCTCACAGCTCCAAGCCCAGCAAGCAGCAGGAGAAATCTCTGTCACAGTGACACAGAGAGGGACAGAAGCATCCCACCACCACGAGAAGCTTCCCCTCTACCTTCCCTGTTCCTCAGCAGCCTGAAAGGAGCTGAAATGAAGCCTCAGCAATGACCTTGGAGATAGAAAGAGTAATGTGAAAGCAGAGTAGGAAATAAAATCAGGCAGCAAAGAGCTGAAGAATGAGGGCTGGGGGAAGGAGGGAGTGAGACTACATTGTGAGGCTGCAGAAACCACAAGGTGTCTTGTTAAACAGCTGTTGTCAAAGGCCCTTTGCTGGTCTCAAAGCACCATCACAATATCCTCACCCTTCTAAAACATATTCCATCTATGGGAACATGATGCCACCTTCCTTTTGGTTCCAGCCTGCAAGAAAGGGGAACCAAAAGTAAAGTGGCATCATCTATTGCTGATCTGGCAATAGGATCAGCAGAAATATAGAACCTTAAAGACACTATTTATCTACTGACAGTCCAAAAGACTCCTTTTAATTTGTGCTTTCTATGAACCAAATCTTGTTCTTGCACCAGCAGAGCCTGCCTGAAGCCACTACCCAGGGGAGTAACAAAAATAGGTTTCCGAGCAGTGGTGGGTATTTTAATTAAAGGGTGAGCAACACTGTATGGGGAAGCTTTGGGATACTTCACAAATGGCAACTTAAAATATAGATCCACTCAGAAAATAATGTCTTTGCAGAAATGGCACCTCCTGACTCAGCAGATGCTGGTTTTTTTGCACAAGCTGATGTGCTGACGCAAACCACAGAAATCCAGGTTTAATGGGTTTTGCTTCTGGTAGCCCTGCAGAGACCTGTCAGGAGAGTGGGACCTGCCACCCACCTCAGTTCTCCTGGGTTTGCTTCCTCATCTCCAAATATCCACTTGCACCTCCCTACCATGTAATCCACAAGCTCACAGCACAGTAGTCTCCATCAGCAGATCCAGAGCTGATGTGCAGATGTACATGATGCCTCCCCCAAATACCATGCAGCCAGTATGCAAGGAAAATCCAAGCATCCCAAAACATAGTTCAGTGCTCCATCCCTTGGGGATGGGTTAGAACTTAAAGAAATCCTTTCCTTGAGAAAAAAAAAAAGCCATTAACGGCTTTAGACAAAGAAATCCCCCATGTAGGTGAGACCCCCTCCAGGTTCTGCTGGAGGTCCCCTTTGGGTGGCTCCAGCGTCATCATGCTCAGGAAGCACTCTTAGGGCTGGGGCTGTCGTAGGGCCAGAGTGATAATTTGGCTGGCAGAGATATCTGGGAAGAAGGTGTCTGGAGAGCTGCCAGCATGTGCAGTTGGCAGCTCAGGGGAAAAAAAAACCAAAACACCACCCCAAAACATGTCTTTACTTGTGAGCCAAGCCCAGGCAATCCAGGACCTGGGTGTGATAAATTTGGATGCAATTCCATATTCCAGGTGTGTATGAGGGCAATGGGATGGGGGCATTGCTGGAGTGCGGGTTGAGTCTGACAGCATGGGTACCTGTCTCCTTATATCTGCCAAGAAGCACTTATCATGTAACCACAGAATGGTTTGGGTTGAAAGAGACCTTAAAGACCATCTTGTTCCACCCCCTGCCATGGGCAGGGATACCTTCCACAATCCCAGATCGCTCCAAGCCCCATTCGACCTGGCCTTGGACACTTCCAGGGATGGGGCAGCCATAGCTTCTCTGGGCAACCTGTGCCAGGGCCTTGCCACTCTCACAGTAAAGACTTAGTCTGGCTTCTCCAGCTCAGAGAAAAAAGGAGTAAAAACACAGAGCAAAGAAAGTCAAAGAACTCCCTCCCCACCATTTTGTCTCTGAAAAAATGAACTTTTGTTATTTTTTTTAAAAAACGGTTAGCAGCTGGATGATGCCAGCACTTCCCAGTCAAAAAAAAAAAAAAGAGTAACTTACCAGTGAGGAACACAGCAGTGATTTTCTTCCTCTTGAAAGTATGGATATATACCATGTACTGCCTGTATTGTGGCTCAGCCTGGGTTCAGGAGCCAGCCCAGCCTCACATACCAGGAATTCTCGCTTAAACCTTCAAAACTCAATTTTTAAGGGGAGTACAGAGCTTGCACTGATTCCAGGCAAAGGCAATTTCAGCATGTCCTGGTGTAGGGCACAGACAAGCCTTCTCCTTACTGAGCATAACTGCATACGTCCTGCACTTCCTCTGCTTACAGGTGACATTATTTCAACTCTGCCTCTGTGGATAACCTTTCAATTTTGTGGGCAATACATCAAAAGATTTGGAGAACGTACCTGTAAAAATTCTTTCGTCAAACATCCTAGGAGCAAAAGAAAAAAAAAAGAATTAGAAATAGATGCTGCTAACAACTGAATTGGAGGTTTAATTAGTGAATAGCATTAAACCAAGTCAAACTAGTAATTTTTTTTCTTCTTTAAAAAAAGGGAATGACTTTCTCAGGTAAAAAAAGGCCTTTTAGCCTGTTGTGCAGCCAAGCAACCTTATGGCATATGCTTTTTAACTAAAGCACCTCTAAATCTGCTTATAAGTCATTGTCTTAATTGAACTTATTAAATGAGGCTGCAATAGGCTGGCTTTACCAAAAAGAAACAGTGGGACCAAAGTAGCTGTTGCTGGATCTTCAATTTCCAATGTAGACCATTGACCATGATGTCACCTGTCTCCTGAATATTGTATTTTGGTGCTACCCACAAATTTGCTAATAGGAACAAAGTATGTCCAAGGCCACATCTCACAGCCTGATCCAGCCTGGTGCAGCCTGGACAAAACAGGACAAAGTGGCTCCTCTACCAACTGACATCAGGAAAGCTAATCCCTTTTAGGATGCCTAAATTCCATTAATGTTGGTGATTTTAGCCCCTTTGGGAGCCTTGTTCAGGATTTTTCTGTGCTGTAGTTTCACAGCTCTAGGAAGGGCACAACACAAGTGCTGCATAGGCAGGGACTGAATAAATCTATGTATGCTAGAACAGATTTTCATGACAAAGAAGCAAAGAGAGATTGCACGGCACAGTGATAACTGGGCATATATCCACTCCTCCTACCCCAGCGGAAAGGCAGACACCTAGACACAGTGCCTGGCCTGTAGGTGATACATTCTCATCACCAGATACAGAGGATGTGCACAAGTGATCAGTGAAAAACAAGTTAGACAGGAATCCCTGTGAGAATATGGATGTTCCTCCCTGCATCCAGGGGCATCACTCCTGTCCACTAAATGTCACTGAAGGTGCTGTAACCACCTGAAATGTTTGGGGTGGCATCAGCAAAATTTGGTGCCCATGATCACTTAAAACAGGGTGGCAGAGCTCGGGGGTGATCATGGTACAGCCAGCTCTGCCACATCCTTGCAAAAAGAGAGAGAGAGATGAAAATCAGAGGTTTGCAGGGGAAAAGAGCTTTCAACTGCCCTTTATGAAAGAGGGCGAAATTAGTTTTTGGTGTCAAAACAAACCCTGTGAGCATGGAGGGAGCACAGCTCAAATCCTTGACACCCTTGAGCCACACACTCCCCTTTGCTTTCCTTGCCACCCACCTTTTGATGACAAAATGGATGTTGTGCCTCTCCTCCAGTATCCGTTTGAGTTTGGGGACACCATAGGTGCAAGGTCTTTTGAAAGGTATTTTGTCCGGGATGCCAATGATCTCCACTGCCTCAGGGTCGCAGGCAATCTTCCGGTATGGGACAGGGACCATGTGGTCTAACCCCAAGGCTTCAGCTGAAAGATGAACACATGGTTTGCATTTACACAAGTGCTTTGTCTTTTACAGACGCTAAAACAGAGGTGTAAAGGCTTGAACTCAAGCAGAGCAAATGCCTTCTGCCCTCTTCTCCACTTGTCCCAGAAACTGAGCCACAGGAGCAGCTCTCCCATGGGAAATGGCACAAAAAAGAAAGCAGCAGTAAACACAGCTAAGTGTCTTCCAAAACTCCCAAACATGCCCAGTGATGCTCAAACCAGGAGTGAGCTGGCCCAAATATCATCCCCAAACTCCTTGTGACCCACCACAGCAGGTTCGTGAGTTTTATGATTCACAAGCTGCACAGCACGTGGAATCATAAAATTGTTAAAATTGAAAAAACTCTCTAAGATTGATTCCAACTGTTAACCCAGCAGCACCATGTTCACCAAACCATGTCCCCAAGTGCCACATCCATATGTTTTTTTCGAACATTTCAAGGGATGGTGACTCCATCACTACCCTAGACAGCCTATGCCAGTGCCTGACCATCCTTTCAGTGAAGCAAGTTTTCTCCAGTGTCCAATCTAAACCTTCCCTGGAGCAGCTTGAAGCAATTTCCTCTAATTCTATCACTTGTCACCTGGGAGAAGAAACTGAGCCCCACCTGGCTAAAACCTCCTTCAGCTAATTGTAGGGAGCAAGAAGGTCCCTCCTGAGCCTCTTTTTCTCCAGGCTGAGCCTCCACAGCTCCCTCAGCTGCTCCTCATCAGACTCGTGCTCCAGACTCTTCCCAAGCTCTATTACCCTTTGGACACACTCCAGCACCACACATACATAAATCATAAGTTAAAGGGCTTGTCTCAACCCCATATACAACTCACAGGTGACACAACTTACATCTACAGTCCATCTGTAACTCACGAATTATACAGCCTGATAGGGATGGCACAGTTGAAGAGTCCACCAGCCCCAAGTGATTTCCTAAGCTTCCACCTGTCCAAATGCCCGGGAGCTACACCAAAAGTACTGCCCATGGCAAAGGGAGCACCAACAACATATGCAAACTGTGCAGACGGAGAAAAAAGCAGCTGCAACAACAACCACCTGCTACATTTTTTACAGCTTTTTACCTGCTACATTTATGTAAAAGGACCACATGCCACCAGTCCCGATGCCCGAGTGCTATGATCCAGCACACCACATTCCCAGGCAGGGCTGTTTTACAGCCCAGTTATAAATTCCTTGACAATGGTGTGGGGCTCCAAACAGAAATATTGACATAACCTTCAGGAGACACCCAGAAACTCAGAGCTGCTGAGCTAAATGTGTTAGGAAGAGCAGGGAGCTCTAGCATATGGCTTCTGCTGCTGTGTTAGGGAACAAAAATGACTGCTATATAATGATATGCAATCCACAAGCACTGCAGATGCATAATGGGATATTAACTCCTACTCACCATATCTGCTGTTAAACAGAATTTGCACGCACTCCCTAAGGGTGTTGATGTCTTCAGTTTCTTTTATAAAACTGTCCCACTTATCTATCAAAACAAAATACAAGAAATAAGAAACTTCCATATGGTTCGTACACAGCAGATGCACTTTTCTCCTGCAAAGTGCTGCGAAGCAGGAACAAGACTTTAAAAATTATTTCCCTCTTCCTGAGCAAATTTTGCCAGGCTGGCAGATAAGGTCTGGGCTTCTCCAACCCCAAACTCAAGCACTCTCCTTGGCATGTGCAAAGCAGATTCTTAAGAAACGACTCCATGAAATTTCTCAGCCCTAGAATGAAAGACCCTCTTGGAAAGAGCCAACTCCACCTGGAATGAACCCTTGAAAGGTACAGCCCTTTCACAAGTGGATCTTTTCCAATCTTTTCCATCTTCTCCTCTTTCCCAACCTTCCCACCCATATTTTTTCTCCTCTTTAAGGCAGGCACGGGTTTTTAGGCTGCATTTCCCTTGGGTGTGGTGGAGGTGGGGAAATGGCAGTCTCCTCCTCACTGTTGATCACCCCCAGGCACTGCTGCAGAATCCCACTGGGACTAGTGGGTTTCCGTCATTTTGAAATAATGCCAAGTTTTCAGCAGGTATGTGCTGTTTGCAGCTGGGGCAAAGAGCCTCTCCCAAAGCCATGCCTTGGTTCCCTGTGCAGGAAGCAGACATGGGAACTCCCAGCCAGCCAGGAGTGCTCAAGGACCACTAGCAGCATCTTGGAATGGCAGGGATAGACCAGAGCAGAGATTAAGGTCTTGGCTCCAATGCGAGATGCATTGCCTCCAGCACTGCCAGGTTCCTGCAGAACATGGAGAGGGCTCGGAGACTGCTGTGGAGAGACGTGGGGAGGGGAAACCTTTCACTAAGGCTGCCAGCTGCCTTTAATGCTGGAGCAGGACACAGACCTGTCTTGTCATGGACGATGGAGAAGAGGATGCGCTTGGATGAGTGCACATTCTGGATGAGGGGACCTCCGGAGACTGATGATTTCTGTCCTGGACAAAAGGTGAGACAAGGAGAAAGGGCTGATGAGAGCCTGACCAGTGGTCCAGGCACCACAACAAGACCCTGGGTGCTGTCCTCTGCCAGTGATGCTGACCCAACCCTCCTGTCTCTCCTCCATGCACCCTGGCCTATGATACCTTGTGTGGTGCTAGCCAGACCGACCCCTGCCATCCCCACTCCAGCTGCCTTTCCGGCCTGGTGGTGCAGCACCTGTCATTTTGGGGCAAAAATAGAGATGTGCCCTGTCAGCACCTTGCAGGCACGCAGTGAAGGGCTGGGGCAGTACAGCATGGCAAGGGCTCTGCTCATTTCCATACAGGCCAAGCTCTACACTGGTTTTCACCCAAGGAACACCAAAACCCCCAGCCTGCCCCCTACCAGGGCCAGGGATGGGCTGTGTACCAGGCCCTCATCCAAGAGCAAACTCCAGGCTATTACCACAGCAGTCGCTGTACTCCTGTGAGGAAGGCACCTTCAGCTCTCCCGCCGGCCGGGCCAGCAGCACCTCGCCCACTGCAGTCGGCCCAGGCAGCCCCGAGGAAACCTCCTGCTTGAGGTCGATGGTGACAGTGGTGGGCAGCGAGACGCCGTATAGGAAGTTGGTGACACCAATGGTGGAGGGGGGATCCTGGGTGGTGGATTTGGCCACAGGGCCGTTGGCACCAGAGTCTCGGCTGCCCTTGGAGGCGAGGGAGGAACAAGTTAACTCGATGTTGGGGTTGGGCTCTCGGCTGGGCTCATCTGCTGGCCTGAGGGGAAGGAAGGGAGAAGAGGAGGGAAAAACAGGTTCCTTTGGGCCCATGGCACTGCTAAGCTGCAACAAGGATGTGGAGAGGGAAGAAGAGCCATGCCTGGTAGGGTGGGACATGCTGCACCACCAGCTGCCATGCTCCTTGTTGAAGAGGGCCATGAAGATGATTACAGGGTTAGAACACCTCTCCTATTTGGAAAGGCTGAGAGAGTTGAGATTGTTCAGCCTGGAGAAGAGAAGGCTCCAGGGAGAACTTACTCTGACCTTCCATTACCCAAAGGTACTGGAGAGCTCAAAAGGGACTTTTGACAAAGTCAGGGAGTTACAGGACAATGGGGAATGCCGCCAAACTGAAAGAGGGTTGGTTTGGATTGGATATTACGAAGAAATTCTTCCCTGTGTGGGTGGTGAGACCCTGCCACAGGTTGCCCAGGGAAGCTGTGGCTGCCCCATCCCTGGAAGTGTTCAAGGCTGGACCGGATGGGGCTTGGAGCAACCTGGTCTACTGGTCCACAGCAGGGGCTTGGAATAAGATGGTCTTTAAGGTCCCTTCCAACACAAACCATTTTATGGTTCTGTTCTATGATTCAGAAGTTACATCCATCACTCAAACTCCTGAGCATCTTCAGGCACCTGAACGGTTCTTGTCTTCTTTAAGTGGAGCTGGTTAGTCTTACGGTAGTTCAAAGCATTTTTATTAGCTAGGACCAAGCTGCCCAGCTCCATGCCCGGTGCATTTAAGGGGTGAAACCTTTTATGACCACAGTCACTTGGCTCCATTGCCTGTGCCAGCCCCCAGCACCTATGGCACATTAAAGGGGCAGCTCAGTCAGCCCACGAATGAGTTTCAGACTGAAGAAACCAATGAGGTCCACATGAGACAAGCTCACAGACAGCTCAAATTCTGCATGTCCTACTTTTAGCTGTCTCAGCCTGATTTTCCAGAAGCATCAAGCCTTTAGAGGAGGTATTTAGTCACGCTCAGCATTTTTCTGAATGGATTTGAGGTGCTGCCAGCCAGCCAAATGCAGAAGAAATGTACCTAAAACGAATGAACCCCTTGCGTAAATGTGGCCAAAAGGGGGAGTTTGCTCTGCTGCAGTCCTCCACTTCCCTCCTTGTCTAGCATTAAAAAACCCATTTCAGGCTGGGAAGACACTTGCAGCATTTATCCTGGAAATCCCTCTGGAGACAGAAAAGCACTTAGCTTACCGCGGTGGAAATTTTGGCAGAGACGCATAAAAAGATGCAGTTAATGTGCATGTTTACACACACTTTTTATAGAAATGAGTCTGAAATGGACTCAAGCCCCCTAACACAAACAAGTCTCTGTGTAAGGCTGGGTTTGGCATGGCTGGACCCAGGTTTGTGGGTCTCGAGGAGAAGCTGGGACATGGGAGGGACCCTCCTGCCTGTGCCACACAAAATCATCATCTGCCAGTGTTGTAAGATACACCATCCCAAGGGTTCGCTGCTCTCTTGCTCCTTGGAGGTCCCCAAAATTACCTTTTTAGCCTGAAGCGGATGCTGTGGCTGTGCTCTAGGATGGCCATCAGGGATTTCACATCATACTCCAGGGGTTTCTTAAAGCTGATCCCCTCAGGCAAGCCGGTAACTGCCAGTGAGCCTGGCTCCTTCAGGAACCTCTCATACGGCAAAGGGACCACACTGCTCTTCCCCATGGCTTCACCTGGGGAGGGGACAGAGTTACACACTGACAAATACCCTGTGCCCCTGACCATGGCTGAGCTGGGCTGAAGGAGTAAATGCAAGGGCAAGAACTACCAACAGAACCATTAGGAGAAAAAACCCATTCCTACCTTTGCACTTAGCAGGCAAGGCACTCCAATTCCTTTCTAAAAGCACTAATTAATAAAAAGCTCATAAAAGCCAATAAGCAGATGTCTCATCATTCAGGTTTCACAGTAAAATCCTCAGTTGGGGTCACCTGGCACAAGCCCACCCCTGGGAGTGCCCAGCCATATGCCAGTGAGGTATATGGCCATCAGCAAGGTGGGAGGGAGCCAAGGGCTGACAAAGAAGGCAAAAGAGCTTGCTGTAATTTTTATCTCATGCTTACTGAAATATTCTGGGAACCTTATTTCTAGTCAGTTTTCTTATTTTACCTCCTGGAAGAACGAAAAGCAGTTTGATTGCTGTTGCCTGTCAAGCAGCCTTGATTCACTCTGACAGACAAGAAAAAAACCAAAACCAATAATCTCCCTCCAACCCACTATTTACAGACAGCTTGAACATCAATACATTTGACTGCACAATCACCTCCAGCAGCCCAGAACTCTCACCTGCTCTCCTCAACACTGGCAACATAGTCCTACCACGTCCCCACCGTGTGCCTCTGGCTCCATTTTACCTCTGACACCAAAATTTCCCTAAGGAGTCAGGTACAAACTGCTTTCCCTTCCCCAGCAGCAGAAGACTAGCAGCAAGCACTGACATTATATAGGGATTTTCTAAACCAGATAAAGAGCCTGTGTGCCCAAACCAGGGCTGCTGCCTTGCGATGCTTTGCAGGCAAAACACCATCAGAAAAACAGTCTGCTCTGAAGGATTTCAAGGAATGGCCAAAACCCTCAAGCTACCCTCTGGGGAAAAATTACTTTGGAAACCAACCCAAGCCACTGTGATCAATAAACATGGTGCTGAAAGCATGAAGCACAAGAAGCAGCCATGCAGGAATGCAACCTGTCTGGCAAAGCAGTGTCCAGATGCAGAACATCTGGTGGCATGATACAGTGTCTGCACCTTCATCTCCAGGCTGAGGGGCAGACAGAGAAGATTATGGGACCTTTAAGTTGTTGTGGGATTTTATACTGTAGATTTTCTTTTAAATATTTTTTTCTCTCTTCTTTTAAACAAACAAACAAAAAAAAAAACCAAAAACAAAAAAAAACAAACAAAAAACCAAACCAAAACAAAACCAAAAAAAGCCCAAAAAAAAACCCCAACAAAAACCACAAGACCAAAAGATCTTACAGAAACACTGCGAATCTTGTGACACTACCAGCAAGTCCTTATTAAAAGTGATTTCTTCAACACGCCCTTTGAAGGAATGCATTATAACTAACGATGTGTAACTTGCACGAGCCATTAAGGCTTCTTATAGGGAGGATTGAGAATATTTTAATTAAGCAAATAACCAAAGTTTTAAAACAAGCCTTTGAACCACGACACCATGAGTTTACTTTCTGCAAGCTGACAGTATCCCTGCCCCAACATGCTGCCTCTAGCAGCTCTCCACCTCCTTTCATCACCTCTCTTCATGACTGGGAGAAGTTCCCAATGTACACAGTGGCTCCTTATCAACCCAATGCTCAAGATATCTCCAAACATATTTTTATTGAGACTGTGTTATTATCAAGGTGACCTTCAGAAGCCTTGCACTGCTGCGCAGAACTCATGGTTTGGCTAAAGAGACAATAATCATCATTAATGCCTATTTAATAGAAGCCACTGGTAATCAGTCATCCTGTTGGTGCAGAGATTACCCGGCTCTGGAGAGAATCTTTTCGACTGAGCATTTTTAAAGATTTTTTGTTTCCAAACCTTATTGATGAAAGGATAAAAAAAAAGCCCTAAGAATCGTAATTGTTAAACTCTCACAGTCCTCTCAGTGTTAGAAACAGAATCACCCTGGGGCATCTACTATCTCCTGCGTATTTCTCCCCACTCAACCAGGAGAGGCTCTTCCCAGTGGGAATGAAGGGAAGGGAGAAAGCAGCTTCGTCAGGTTTCGCCACAGAGCAGCTCAAGGATGGAAACAGCTGATATTACTGAAGCAGCAGCAAAGGCAGAATTACACCCAGTGCCAAAGCCAGAACTACCTGCCCAGGGATGCCCAGCCTTCTTCTGCTATGGCAATGCTGGCCATGCTGAGTTGAGGACTTGGCCAATGTGTACCCACACACCTCCATACACCTTGAAACTGTAAAGAGCCTTACTAATCATCCAGTGGATGGGCTGCCTGGTTCATAAACCCCATGCAGATGCACCCTGATCAAGCTTTTCTAATGCAATTATATATTCATTGTGTGTCAGATTTTAGTAATTCACATATTCCCAAGAGGACAGTAAAGTTTGGCACTGTCCCAGTGGCAGGACAATGAGACCTGCAGCTTGGAGAGCGAATTCACCAGCAAAAAACACCCTCTCCATTCTGTTCCCTTGGTTCTTCTGCATCATCCCTTCCATTATTCTTGGGCCCAGCCTTTGGAAGGCAGCAATAGGATCTGACTGCTCCCATTAATGGGAATATTGCCTCTAACTCCTTTAAGTGGCTTCAGAAAATTTCAGTGACTGTCTGTCCCAGGAGAGAAGGGATGCCATCTCCCTTTTTCATCTGTGAAGCTTGTGGAAGATGCTAGCAATAGCCTCAGCAGCAACTCCTGCATGTGAGCCCAGCACAGTTGATGGTGGCTCTTGTTATCCCCCTTCTGTTGTGTGGGAATGACCATTCCCAAATCACATACACAAAGAGGGGCAAAGCCTGCACTTTGCACTCAGGGAGACCTGCATAGCCCCAGCAGGTCTCTACCAGGCCCTGAATCTCAGATGGTGATGGGGAGCTGCAGCCAGAAAACCCAAACACCCAGTTCTGCAGCTGGTCCAGCCACAGGGCCTGAACTCCCCCAAAGCATCATGCAGACCTAACACAACCCACTCAGCACCATGGGGGAATAATTTGGGCTCTGTTTTCCCAAGCCAACATTGCTTTTCCTACTCTGACCAGCATAGCTCTAGAGGTGCTGCCAGGGGATGAGCCAGCAGCATGGCCACTACCGCCAGCTGCTCCATGGGGGTTCCAGTGGACCCTTGTGAGCAAGAAGAAGGTGCTGCTGCTGCTCAAGCCACTGAAGATTGGGCGTGGAAGGAGGTCTGCAACCCACTGGGTTCCATATCAACAGCCATATGGTCATTTACATTTTAATTGCAGAAGCTTTATTGCTGGAGATGATGCATGTGCTGGAACGGCACCACCTTGTCTCTCGAAGTTGGGACTGCAGGGCCACGTGCTAGAAAATAATCCGTTTTCCTTTTAAATAGACTTTCTAGGGAAAGGAGGGAGTGAATCTGCAGAACTCAAACACAGTAAAAAGAGGTGCTGTGGATGCAGTGGCAGGGATAAAGATGTGCTTGGAAATCACACTCAGGGCATCACAGAGGCTTCCCCCGGTCAGGGGAGACAAAGGATGCTTCATCCAGAACAGGAATTTTTTTTGGCTCAGTTTGGGGCACTGGAAAACTAAGAAGCAGCGGCCAAATCCCATCTCAATGCAGCACTAACTCTATGCAGGAGCACATTCCACCATACTGCCCCTGCCAGGCACCTGCTCCCATGCCGAGGAGCCGGGCTGGCAATGAAAGCCGCATCTGGCAGCAGTGCTGGGCAGCTCAGTGAGCCCCAGGGACATTCCATATCCCCAAAGGGAAGCATGAAGGTTCTTACTATAAAGCACATCAAACACTTCCTCTACCATCTTCCTGAGGAGGTATACGTCTGATCCCTGGTCCGGGGAGACCCTGAGCACCCTTCGCCCGCACTCCTTTGCCTTCTTTTGCACCTCCGCATCTTGCTCCTTCCTCTGCTGGATTCCTGTGGGGGGGAGAGGAGAAAACAGGAGTCACTGTGGTTAGAAGGGGTGATGCCTCTGGCTGAGCAGGCAGGTGCCCCAGGTCTCCCACCCACCTCAGGCCCCACCTTGGATGAGATCACACTGGGTTGATCCCAGCAGCCTCCATCATGCAGGGAAAGGTACTGGCAATGGGCAGTGGTGCCAGCAGCAGGGTCATTCATCCTGTGCCTGCCCCCTTTTCCCTGGCTTTTCCCACTCAGCCAGACTGAAACAGTTATGACTAATTGGGCAGTCCACTTCTAGTCTCTGTTTTCAATCTGCTTAGCCTTCAATCTCTCAGAAAAAGAAAAACCACCTTTCTTAGAAAAACCACCTTTCTTGGAGGCTTTTTTACCCTTCAGCATCACGTAGCTCAGTAATACCATCTATTTCCTGCTAATTTCCCCCATTAAAGTTCAAATAAAGCATATCTTCAGCACTGACTTCTTTGCATCTCTGAATGCACAGAAAATTAAACACTACAAATGCATTATTGCTGTTCTAGCCACAGTGATTAGCAAGGGATTTCTGGTGACAAAGGACTAATTCCTTCATCATCCTCAACAGACTCTTATTGGCAATCGGCCCTGGGTGCTGCCTGGGTGCTCAAGAAGGAGCTCATAGATACTTCTGTGGAAAAAGTCCGTGGCTGGGACATCACGGGGAATGGGTCAAGAGCAACACGGGATACATACAGAACTAGACATAAGAAAGTAAACAGTCACCATGCCACCTCTGTAAAGCTCCACATGCCTCCCACAGCATGGCTAAACAGGCCCCGGAAAACTTTCTTGGGGTGTTTTACCAAGGTTGTGAAATGCATCTGCAGCTGCCAAGTACTGCCTCTCCCTCCACCACTGACATTAATTCTGATTACTGTAAATTCCCCCCATGCATGAAGAAAGGCTGAACCAGAGGTTCAGATAAAGGAGGGTGTTCAAGCGAGGTCTGCATCCCAGAGAGATAAGAGGCTTCTTACATCTCCAAGTCATGTCTGCTTTAGATTAATTCAGAACTTTCTAAGAGGGCAGCAAGAAATCAGAGGCACTTCCAGGGATACTTCCCACTGTGTGCTAGTTGTAAGGGCTTTATGGAGTGGAGTTGAGCCTGGGCCTGTATAATTCAAGACAGAGGTATCATGTTTCACCCTGTCTGCAGCATCAGCCACTTTACCTAAACCCCATGCTCAAGATTTCTGTTTTCAACCAGACATGACTACTTCTTTTTGACAAACGTATAAATGAAATGAAAGAGAGCGGAATCAGGATCTAGTGCCAGGTGCTTTGCCCCAGCACAGCAGTAGGTCATCAACCAGGATATATCACAGAATCAGAGAACAGTTTGGGTTGAAAGAGATCTTAAAGACCATCTCATTCCACTCCCCTGCCATGGGCAGGGACAAATTCCACTAGACCAGGTTGCTCCAAGCCCTGTTCAACCTGGCTTTGAACACTTCCAGGGATGGAGCAGACATAGCTTCTCTGGGCAACCTATCCCAGTAGTTCACAACACTCAAAAGAAGAATTCCCTACTAACATCTAATCTAAATCTCTCCCCTTTTAGTTTAAAACCATTCTCCCTTGTTCTGTCATTATCTGCCTGGGCAAAAAGTCACTCTCTCTTTTTTATAAGCCCCCTTTAGGTACTGGAAGGGGCTCTCAGGATTCTCCGGACCCTTGTCTTCTCCAGACTGAACAACCTCTCTCAGCCTGAGGAAACACAAGGGAGTTCCCTCCCTTTGGCCACCCCATTGTGATCCACATCTTGTGGGTGGTGGGAAGAGAAGGCAGAATTGCCCATGAACATAGGAAACATCCAAATGCCTCCTGTCCTGCAGAACGCAGTGGAGGATAACTAACAGCGTCTCTTGTGAGAGGATGGAATAGTGGAGTTGGCCAGCAGCTGCCCGGGGCAGCAAGATGAGGGGCTGGGCAGAGCCATAGCAGAGAGCTGCTCCTGTAGAGCCATGCAGGAGTGACCTGGGCAGCTTCATAGCACTGGTGTCACCAGAGCAAACCCTTCCTGAACAATCTCTCCAATGGATTAAGCACCTATGTGGTTTCTGTCAACAACATGTGTTTCTCTCCACTGACATCCCACTGTCAGCAGCATGTAGAACAGATCTGGGTCTGGTGTCCTCAGCACCACCAAAACCAGATCCCATTCCAGCTTCTGCATTGAGTGAGGAAAGCAGTAGCTAGCATGCTGGGGATAATGCTGTCCAAGAAACAAGGTCCCCATTCACAGAACGGCTCTCACCCTCCCTTCAGCTCCCAGACTGTTTTTTGGAAACTGGCAGAGGTACAGAGATGGGACAGAAGGCTTGCAACACACAGGTGTCCTTCAGATACTTGGTGAATCTGATCTGAGACCGGGGGAACACAGCTCCTGCTCAAGGTATCCTGTCATCACTGTTCATCCCTCAAAAATATAAGCAACTCCACAACCAACACTTCCAGCTACCAAATCCAATCCTGTTTTTCCAAAACCAGGAGAAAAGCCTTGGACCAAGAAAGCCCTTCTGCTCCTGGGAGGATCACTAGGACAAACTATTTCTGCTAAGTCCTGGAAAAATACTCCAGTGCTCTGGCAGCACTGCCAGATGCTAACAGCACCAAGGCAGCAGAGCAGCCATCCAGCCCTGAGCCACCTCAAGGATGTTTTAGGAGAGAAGAGCCAGGGCATGCAGTGCCCTCTCTGGCAGGAGAAAGGCTATGGCTGCAGTTCCCTCCCAGTTTCTCCATCACTCCAAACACCACTCATCCCCATGGACAGACAGCATTGTGGTGCCCCCAAACCACAACCCCTCCATGCACAGTAGGAGTCACAGCTGGCACAACTGTAGCACCAACCTTGGCATGGAAGATGGTGCTGGTGCGGATACTCACTGCAAAACTTCTGGAAGTCAGCCTGCAGCTCCTTGCGGGCACTGAGGAAGACCCGTCCCTTTTCAGTGCCCACCACGAAGGCGCTCTCCTCATAGACGGCAATGCAGGCCACCTCCGCGTTCAGCTTGGAGAGTGCTGAGCACTGTTGGAGACACCAGATCAGCACAGCACAGGATGGGGAAGCATCTCTGCTTCCCACCCCTTGCCATTTCCCAGTGGGATTTTTTTCTTCCCATCAAAAGATTCTTCCATCAAAAGCAGTGTTCTGGTTTATGTCAGAATTTCATGGGTTTATGACATCCCCTAAAAATTTCAGTGACTTTACAGCTCTACAAAAATATCCAGCTGGAAAACAAGAACTATTTACCTGTCATTTTATTTCACTTTTTCCTATCCTAAAAATAAACATTTTATTGCATTTCTTTAAAAGAAAACATCCCCGTGAAAAAAATCTAACAAAAAACCAACACCACAACTGATAACAATTTGTATTTTTCCACCAGCTCTAATGGAATAAGGAACACAGGAATCTTATTTCAGCTGCAGAAGACTAATACGGTCAAAGTCCAGATTAGTTGAAGAATTCTTCTTGTACAGTTATGCAAAACAATAAAGAGATGGAAAAAACTTCTTCCATTAATCCATTTTATGTAACATGCCCTTCCTGCTCTACATAATACACATGTATATGCATTTTTATTAGTATTTTTTATATTATAATAGTTACTCAGTGCCAGCAGCCTGAGTCATATTCCTATAGCTACAGCACTGGTGCTAGGAAGATGCTATCCCCAGGTCATGATTTAAATGGGTAAAAAAGGGGGGATTTTCCCAGCATCAGCCCTGGTTAGACACATCAACAACCCACAGAGGAGTCAGAGGATGCTGGCAGCCAGGAACAGAGCAGGAGAGCAGGGGGGTTACATGGACCAACCCTCCTGAGCTACCTTCAGCTCTCTGCACACATGTACAATGAGCTTCACTTGTGTGGGCTTAAACCAGCTTCTATACTAGGTCGTTTTACCTCCTGCTCACCTTATTCGAGGAGGCATTGAATCAAATCCCACAGAACAGATATTTTTAAGAAACCTCCTTTCAAAACCCAGTCACAAAGACAAGTATTTTGCTCAAAAAGTCCAATACTCAAAAAATAAACACAAAAACTAAGGTATGTGAGATTTGGATGCAGAACAAATCCAGACCCTAAGCCTGCTTGGTGATACACGTATGGCCCTGTGGTTTATTTACCAGGCACACAGGCAGCTAGGTTTCAGTGAGCACAGAGCCTGCCATTGGTGAAACGCTGGGATAAAGGCTGAATTTCAGGAGCAGCCTGGCTCCCTGGCCCTAGTGTAAGCATCTAACAAGGAGTGCATAATAATGTATATTCATTAAGAAGCCAAACTATGGTAACATAATTTGCTGTACCGGATGGCACGTATATAAATCATCGAAGCTGCTTGGGGTGTGTAGGCTCCAGGGAACCTGCTCCTTAGTGGGGTGGTGATGTCAAAGAGAAGGAAATTGGTATTAATGAAAAAACCTCTACCCGCATAGAGAGGAAAACATACCCTAGATAAATGCATTACATATGACTTGCCTTTAAAAAGAGAGAGCTATTTAGCACATCTCATTGCATTAGACATTTGTTACTACACATCCGCTTTCCCTTCTTGATCACATTCACAGTTAAAAATAAGATTAGCTCTGGTCCACGAGACTTAATCCAGACAGTTATCTTGTTTATGTAAGCACGGCTGACTTAGGCAAGGTTTCCACTGGGAATTCTACGTCAAAAGATATGAAAGTTATTTTCTTTGTTCTCAGAGATAAAAAGCCATTGTTCTGCTGTTTTGTAAATGCTCACGGTAACATTGGTAAAACAGCAAGAAAAAAAAAGCCAACCACCCTACAGCCAGTTGATAATAAAAATGAATATTAATGGAAAAACAATACACATCTGAGATTAACTTGTGCTGACTTTATGATCCTTACGGCTGTCAGGGCAGGAAAGGGTTTTTATTTCCCAGCAGTTCCCTGGGCTTTCCAATAGCAGAGGAGAGCGGAATGAGCTCACCAGGCATCCTGTGCCAGCCCTGCAGCCAGACAGCCATGCTAAATGGAGGCCAAAGGAGGGAGAAGGATGGGGACAGGGGTGCCACTGGCCTCTTACCATGGAGTCTAAGGCAGACACTAAGCTGGTGATGATTTCTTCTCTCTGGGGAAAAACCATATTCCATTGGTCAGCTCTGGAGGTGGTGAGTGTCACATCTAAAGGCTTCCCTGCCAAGGCCATATTCACCTGAAAATAGAAAAAAATAAAAGAGCTATGCATCACTGTTACTAATGGAGAGCTGGAGCTGAGCATCACCATAGTAGCCCCACTACCACTGTGTGCTATGGGAGCAACACTGGCACAAGTACACAGGGGAAACTGAGGCATGCAGAGAGGCCAGAGCAGCCTGAACCCCACAATCCTCACGAGCCCTCTGCAGATAATTGCAGAAGCTGTTGAGCTATAATCAAACCCTGGAGCTGATGCTGCATGTACCAGCAGTGGCCAGATCATCTCTGCATTTAGAGCTCACCCTCAAGGAGATGCCACCACTGCGCAGGGGCCACTGGACCAGCTGCATGGTGGGACACCCTAGATGTCTAGCCTGCGGCCATGCAAGCCAGAGGATGCAGTGCTGAAGTGGACACGGAGCACTCCTGTACCCAAGCTCTGATGGCAGTCGTGAGCAGGGGGTGATGGCTCTGTCTCTCCACGAAGACACTGTGGTCACCGTCCTTGTGCCTCCCGCTCTAAATCCTGGGTGAGAGCCTGGCACCCAAAAGTGTCCCTGAAAGAGGTCGAAGTCACAGGGTGCTCTGCTTTCACCCCAAGGGAGAGATGCAGCTCATGGCAAGAGATTCCCTCATCAAATCATCCCACTCTGCAGGTCTTGGTGTCAGGGGGAACAGGACAAGGTGGCATGCAGGGACCACACATCTGAAAAGAGGCTCAGCCCCAGAATCTCCATCCCTCACAGCCAAATGGGGAAAAATGCTGAGACCCAGCTACAAGTGCAGCAATAGCACCAGGTTTCTGTGTTTCAGTGTTCGTGTCTCATCTTGACTCATGGTAATGCCAATGCTGCAGGAAAACTAAGGCAAGGTCTCACCCTGCTTAAAACACCCATGCTGGGACACCCACACTCGAGATAGCATCACCCCCAGAACCCAACACATCCCTCCCAGCTATCGCCCCTCCATCTCAAAGGCAGTGTCGCACCACCCAGCTTTAATCCTGCGAATAAAGGGTGGCAAGTTAGCTCAGGAGTCACTTGAACCAGATCACAAATCATGTGCTCGCAAATGGATGAAAGAGGCTAGAGAATCTCTAACAAGGCTGGACGGGAAGAAGGCGGGGAATATGAATGAAGCTGCCTGCACATAACTCAATTTGCCACTCAGTCGATAACCACAGCTGCCCGGCCTCACTGAAAACATGGGTTAAAGGCAACAGCAAATCCCCAATTCACCTCCTGTCCTAGTTTGCACATGTGTCCAAGCAGAAGGAATCTGAATGCAAAGTAGAGCTGTGCTGCCCCACGAAATTGGGGAAATGGTGGATTTTGGCCCAAAATAACAAGCCCCCTCCACGCTGGCATCTCTGCAGGTGCCTGAGCACGCACATGTTATGAAAGAATCCCAGAATAGTTTGGGCTGGAAGGCACCTTAAAGGTCATCTCATTCTAACCCCCTGCCATGGGCAGGGACACCTTCCAATATCCCATGTTGCTCCAAGCCCGTCCAACCTGGCCTTGAACGCTTCCTGGATGGGGCAGCCACAGCTTCTCTGGGCAAACTTTTATAAGGGTCTGCAACAAGCTAACGAAGAGCGGAGACAAATCCCATTAAACAATAATGACTGAATTTCAGAAATTGCTCTGGATGACCCCTCCAGGTTTTTCCCCCCACGTTGCCAGCTCTTGAAAGCAGCCAAGCAGCGCTGGGGCTCCACTGACACCTGCAGACAGAAGAGCTAGAACCTCAGCCACACTAACAGTCACCCAAGAAAATCCTTTTCCACCCATCTGACACTTTCTAACAAAGCTGATAGACATCTCCTCCAGGATGATCTTGGGAGGAAAGAACCCGACCTAACTAAGGCATCAGTTTGGAAAATAAAGCAGGAAACTGAACATATGGTCCTGCAGCTGGGCACAGACCCCAGGTGTCCCCATGCTAGGGACAGGTCTCCGCCAGGTACCTCCAGCTTTACCATCACAAGAAGCTGCAGCAACACCAGGAAGCAATCTGCCTTGCTCCAGCCCTGCAGTTTGTGCACGCATGGATGGATAGACAGACAGACAAGAGCCCATTTCATCTGCAAGCTCCCAAGCAGCTTCCTGAGCACAGCTCTGCAGGAGTAGGGAACTTGAGATTCCATATTTTCATGGATGCTATGTTAGTCAGAGGTGCCTCGTTGCAATTGGCAGGAAACAGCGAGGTGCTGGCAGTGCCAATGCTGGGCACCAAGCTGAGCTGTGGACCAGCCATTGCCTTGCTCCAGGAAGCATCACTCTCTTCTTAACTCCCCCAAGCACTTGCTTAGAAAATAGCTTGACTTTGATGCCCGTACATGTTTCTGAGTGCCCTATTTATTATTAAATACGACTGCTATGACATGGACATTCTGTTGCCTTCTAGCAGCATTCTGGAGAACCAGTCCCTGCCTTGGTGAGGCTGGTTGCATCCCCTAGGAGAGCTCTAGCTGCACCAACCTGCTCAGCCACGGCCTCCCACAGGAATCAGCACTTCCAGGGAAGAGATGCTCCTCTCTTGGCTGCAAAAAGCAAAGCCACAATCTGGATCTGACTGCAGAGAGGGAACCAATAGGAAAGACAGAGATAACATCAATGGGAAATGGGGCAGGGTCCCTGCATCCCCTTCCTATCTTGCAGATTGGGACAAAAATAATCCCTTTCCCCTGGCTGACTGTTTAATAAGTAAAAGTGAGAATCACTCAACAAGAAAAAAACCAAAAAACATAACAAAAAGATGACCCAAGTAACACAATGGGATTTTAAGGGATGGGGGGGACAATATTCCAATAAAGCTTTTAATCACTTGTGGTCACGAAGAGCATGACAGTGGATTTAGAAAAGGGTGGAATAAAAGTGAGGAAAGAAAACTTCACTAGCAAGTGCTAGGCATTTTTAAATCAAATTAAGGCATAGGGCTTGAAGTGATTTGTCTAATTAAAGGGAAAGTACTCTTTAGGAAGAGTAGGGTAAACCATTCTTACAGCCGTTCAGGCTGGCGACAGGGAGCAAGGTAGGTAGGTAGGATGGGTGGAGAGCAGCCTGCCCCACTTCTTCAAGCTCCACACCCCTGTCCTACTGAAATCCCTCCCTGAGATACTACCAAAGGGTTGATGTCACCTTCTGCAGGGGTCCTGCTCCAGGTACAGCTCCATCGCACCTCTGCACACTGAGTCTCAACCGCAGGAGCAAAGGTTGGCTCAGGGACCATCACACCACTGTCACAGGGCCAAAGCAAACATTAGCAGTGTGTTTTTACATTTTTTAGGGTTTTTTTTAAAAAGTTATCAAATTTTATTATTTTTTAATTATTTCTCATCCACAAAGTAATCTCAGGGGAACAGGATGCTGTGCAACAGCCGGCACAGGATGTCATCTCCTGTTTGGCTCTTATGACATCTCCCTTGATAATCCTGGGAAAGATTAGAAACTTGGCCCCGGAGGAGTTTCACTCATGAATCACCTGTGCTGCAGCAAAGGAAAAACCAGGCACGCTGGGAGGCTCACGAACTCCTGTGGAATGGACCAGGGGCCCCCAGCCCTGTACGCACAGGATGCACATCCCCTCACCAGTCCCTCTAACGTTTCCATGGGGCAGCATCTCACCAAGATAAACATCCTCCAGCTGTGCATCCCACATCACCATTTCCAAACTCTATGGAGCTAACAAAATAGTAAAAAAAAAACCCACCAGTAAGCCAATGACAACCCTCCAAAGGAAATTTCCTGCCAGAAAGCTGTTATTATACCCCTCAAATTATAAACAGGTCCCATTAGGAGAAGTAGAGGGGGTTTATGTGAGCAACTCGCACAGTATGCCCCTGGCCCATGCAAAGACTGAATTTGCAAGGTACTCCTGGGTGTTAAGAATTGGAGAGTTTTCATCCTCCTTCTTCTTCCTTATCTTTCCAAGTCTTACAGTGATTTTCAACCCCACATCACAGCCAGAAGCAACAGCATCTTATTTATTAGCTGAGCTGGTGTTTCCACACTGCCATGGTCCTTGAAACAGACCCTCCACTGCCATCCTCCCCTTGTCCCTCACCTTGGTGTGCATGAAAGCCTTATATAGTGTAAATCCCCAAAATCTCATTCCTCAAGGGAGCTGAACATTTGCCCAGGACTTGCAAATCTGGACTGAATTACTGGCTTTTCCCGTACTTTCACTCCTCTGGGCCACCCTTGCCAGCAAAAAAAAGGCAAGGCAATGACCCCTTATTTGGGAATTACCCAGGGCCAAACCCAGTGCAGAGCAGGAGATGCTGTGAGATGAGAACAACTAAATGCCCTGGAGGGATGGAGCACATCCCGCAATTGCTGCTTGTTACACTGACTTCTACCAATACTGGGGTTTTTGCTATCAATACTGAATCACAGAATCATGGAATGGTTTGGTTTGTAAGGGACCTTAAAAGTCCATCACACTCCAATCCCCTGCCATGGGCAGAGACACTTTCTGCTAGACCAGGTGCTCAAAGCCCTGTCCAAACTGGCCTAGTACATATTGGGTTTAAACTAATTAATTTGTTTTTTCCTGTTGTCTACTGTGTCTTACAAATATAATTCTGTCCATTCCCACCATGTGAAGCATTTCTTGTACTGAGAACCCGAGACGGACATCAGATCTCAAAACCATCTTGGGGAAAAGCATCTTCAGTCTGGTGCCCCAACCCAAACCCATTGGTGGATGTCACGGTCGCGTATTTCAGCTCAGCCCTTAAGCTACCAACTACACCCAAGGGCAACAAGTTGAAGAGCACTGGCTCAGACCCAGCACCCAGCACGGGAGAAGCAAAAAGCTAGGGAACATCACAGAGAGCCCTAAAGAGATGCTGCCACTGCTGCCTGCTTGCCCTGTGGAGATCCTAACATTCCCATGAAAATCCTCCCGTGCCTGCCCATCTAGAATGTTTACAAAGCCTCCGATGGTGTGCACCAGTTCCCTGTTCAGGGAGCTAAACAGGAATTGAAATTAATGAAAGCTTTGGCTATTCAGCATGCTGGGGGTTAAAAAAAAAAGAAGAAAAAGAAGAGGAAAGAAAAAAATTGACCATTGCACCGGTCCTGCCTGCAGTTTCACACAATAGTGGCAGGAAATTATCCGCTTATTTATTTTTCCAGGAAAATTCTACCTGTTGCCTCAGTGGTTCTGATAAGATGGTGGGAGGCCCAAATGAACCAAACCCAGTTCCAGCAAAATAAAAAGAAAAAAATATATAAAATATATAT
>VZTF01002712.1:0-10054 GCA_013397755.1 Cnemophilus loriae | reverse complement strand
CTCTTTCCATCCCTCCTTCCACCCTTTCCTTCCCTCCTTCCATCCCTTTCCCTCCTTCCTTCCGTCCTTTCCCTCCTTCCTTCCCTCCTTCCATCCTTTCTTCCATCCTTTTCCTCCTTCCTTCCCTCCTTTTCCTCCTTCCTTCCCTCCTTTCCCTCCCTCCCGCTCCCGGCCGCGCTCGGGGCAGGAGCGGCGGCAGCCGGGGAGCGCCATGGGCTGGGGAAGCTCCTGCAGCCGCTGCCTCCCTCTTCCCCCCATTCTGAACTCTGGCAGTGACAGGCGGCTCCGCTCAAGGGCAAAAAAAATATAAATAAATATATTTATTTTAAAAAGCCAGCCCCGCGGAGTTTGGCTGCGCTGGGGAGCAGATGCCGCAGATGGATGCGGGTGGCGCGGAACTGAAGGAGCTCCGGGATCCCCCAGAAGTCGCCCAGGGCGGTGGCGGGTCCCTCTGTCCCTCTGTCCCTCTGTCCCTCTGTCCCGCTGCCACCCACGGGGACACCCGCCCGCAGCCCAGGCCCCGCTCGGGACGTGCAGGGTTTCCCCATGCCAGGGACTCTCGGAGGGAGAAAACACCACAAAACAGCCCGGCCACAATCCCAAAAACCACATTTCCTCTTTTACCGCCTGCGTTTAACGACAGGAAAAGCCGCGGCCTAACCCGGGCAGACCTCCCGGAGTTCTCCCCGTTTTTTCCAGAGTCCCTTGCTAAATCCAAGTAAAATCCGGGGAAAGACGGGGAGAAGGGGGTGGCAGAGCCCATCCCGGCTCCCTCCTGTCCCGAGCGCCGCGGGGGATGCTTGTGGCGCTTTCCTCCCTTCCCGTTACCCGGCTCCCAGGAAAATCCTCCTCCCTCGGAGTGAAATCCTCCTCCCCTCGCTCACGCTCTTTTTCTGACCCGGGACTGTCGCTGACTCCCTGAACTCGCTGCTTTTCTCGCTGCTGCTGTCGATTGGCTCCCGAGCGAGGGGAGGAAAAGGGAATTCTTGTCCTTATCCTTTTATCCGAGACGGGAGCCGCGCAGACACGCAGCTCCCGGGAGCCCCGGGGGCTTGATTTAGGATCGGGATTTGTCAAGCCCGGCCTTTCTTTTGCGGTCTTTGCTAAACCCCGGCACAACTTTTTTTTTTTTTTGTGTTGGAGGCCACCAGACTGGAGCCTTTCCTCTGTTTTGGGGACAGGAGAAACCCGGGAGAAGGGGATCAGCTCATCTTTGGGAATTGCTGCTGCCGAGGGAAAAGTTTTGTTGTGTCTGGTGTTGTTCTCTGCTGATAAGAGCGGGGCGAAGGGAGGGACCGATCACGGGGTCACTTCCTAAATTCCCACATTTCCATTAATTATTACACTCTTCCCCACGCACCGGGCTGGTAATTAGCCGGCAAGTTTTCCTGCTGGAAGGCAGAAGGCCGGGAGTGAAAACCGCTGGGAAGGGAGATAAGAGGAATCCCGGTTTTTCCTGCGGGATCCCAGTCCCGCTCGCCTCCCGGCGTGGCGGAGGAAGGACAGGAGAGGTGGCTCTTCCCTCTCCTCTCTGGCAGCCCTGATGATGTGGAAATCGCCCCTGGCAAAAAATTCCAGGGGGTTTCGGAGATGCCCGCGGCCGCTTTCCCTCCTCCGCTCCCACCCGCAGCCTCAGCGCTCACCCCGCTCCCCGCGCGGCTTCTCCGGGAGTTCGGAATATCGGGATAATTTCACCTGGAAATAGCCAGGAGAACCAAAAAAATTAATCAAACCCACCCTAAAATTAGGAAAAGGTTTCGTTAGGAGAGCCTGGAAGGGTGGGCTGGGAGGCACCTGCTGGCTCGGTGTTCCTCACCCTCACCCCCCAAATTCTCTCTCCGTGGACGGCTGAGGAATAAATCCTGGCATCAGTGGTTTTCTGCTAAATATCGAATATTTGCAAAGGTCTTTTTAAAAATCGGGGCTTTTCAGCTCGTTTGGCCCAGGGAAACAAGAAATGATTCAGTTCAGATCATTCCTGTGCTGCCAATATTTTATTTGCATCCGACAAAAAAGCGCTGAGTTTTAGCGAGTGTTTGTTATTTTTTAGTCATTGTAGGAATAAAAAGAGACAGGCAGAGAGTTTTCTCCTCGCATTTAGAAAACTCCACTAAAAGTCTGCAGGATCAAGATATTGTTTCAAACCAAAGCTGATCAATTTTCATCGGTTTTTCCTAAATTTAAGAACGATTCTGAGAAACTTAGAAAATAATTGACAATAGCCAATAAGGTGCCGTGTAAATTCATTGTCCGAGTGCTGCTAAGAACCCAACTCTTAATTTAAGAGGCCAATTTGGATTAATTGATGCAGGAGAAGTAAATTTAGATACCCCACAGCGCTGCGACCCTGATTCTCTCCTTGCTCCTCAGGAAATACAAATTTTTAGAGGTAAAAAGTGCAACAAAGTCCTTGATAACTCCAGTAACAAGTCCCAGCTTATCTGTTTAGTCTTTTTTTCTAATGTAAATATTTGTATTTCTGTTTCTATTGTCTGTGACTTTCAAGTCCAGTTTCTTTTCTGGGCTGGGTCAGTTTTTGAGTCATTTTTTAGATTTTCTTCCCATTTTTTATCACCGAGCTTGGGATTTGAAAGCTTTAAAATATTTCTGTTGGACACAACTGGCCCTGGATCCACGAAAAACTTGGGGAAAGCTTAAAATGCTGGCATCAATTCCCTCAAATTAAATATTTGCACGGCAGGGCAATGCCCTGATTTTCCCTTTTCCCTTTTTTTTTCCCTATTAGCCATGGATGCATCAAGGTTTTGCAGGAATTTTTAAGAACTGGCTGCGGAGTTGCTGATTTTGTGACGATTTCCAAGCTCCAACATTTCCAGCAGGGCCTCATTTCTGCCAAAATCAGGGAAATCTGAAAAGCCAAGCCGAGAGCAGGCCCAGAAAACCAAATTACAGCACAGAGAGGAGAACAAAAACCCCAAATTCAGGGCCGGGGAGGAACGGGGAAAGAGGAAGCTGAAATCGAGATGTAAAGAGGGAATTTTCGCCCAGAGATTTGAACTTTGCATGTGGAAGTGAAAATCAGGGTTAGGGGTGAGCAAAGGGAGAGCTCAGAAGTGAAAACTCAGCCTCCCGTGGAAGAAAAGCTGGGAAATACCTGAAAATGGGGAATTCTCTCCTGGTTTGGGAGGTGGCTGTGGCTGGGGGATGAAAATCGGGGATGGATAAAGCAAAGGAGCTGCCGATCCCGTTTTTAAAGAGCAAACAGGTCAGAAAAGAGAAATAAAATCAGGTTGTGCCAAACTGCAGCCAATTGTAACAGCCTGGACTGAAGTCACAAAGTGTTAAGAGGAAGGAAAAATCTCGAGCTGCAACTCAGAGGAGGCAGGGAGGGCTGGTTCCTCTTGCAGAGGGCGAAAGAGGAATTAAAAACAAGCTGGATTTTTATCTCTGGCTTTGTTTTTTTGGGGGTTTGGGGTTTTTTTTTGTGGTGGTGGTGGTGCTGTGGAATTGGGGAAACAGCAATGGGCTCTAAAGAAAACCAGACGAAATAATTCAAGCTCTGATTTTTGCCAGAGGACACGGAGAGAGATGCCAGATATCCACGGAATTCCAGCAGGTTGAATTGGTTTGGGGAATTCAAGAAGACACAGGAAAAATGAAATTATTCATCGTTTAACCAGTATGAACAGTGTAGATAAAAACCAGAGATTTTTTAAGATTAGAAATCTTTCTATCTCTCATCAAAAACCCAGTGTTCCCAAATATTTGATGGATTCTGGCACTGAGGAGCACAAATATTTTGGGAAGAGGGGAAAGTCCTTAGTTCAGGTCATGATTTCCATCCATCCACTTGAGGGCGAGGTCTGAAAATTATTTGCTTTATGCTCCTAAAGGAAAAAGAGGAATTGTTCAGTAAATTGGGATTAAACATTTGATTGAGGCCTGATTTTCCACGGCCTCGCTCTGGATTTCTGCTTGGGCAGCTCCGTTAAGAGCTCCTGACATAAATCAAACCATCGAGCGCCGCTAACTTGAATTTATTTATTGACAATTGCAGAGATTTTGGAAAGCTCATTTTCTGTATTTTTCATCTGAGATCATTTTTCATTCCACATCATGCTGGGCGTTTCGGAGGTACCTCAAGGGAGAAAAATTTCTGTTGGACCGTTAGGGAAAAATCAGGTTTAAAACAGTAGAAATCCACGATGAGGAGTAAAAAAAAGGTGCATTTTAAAGAATGTAAGTTATGGTAATATCATGATATTTAAAAAGCCACTGTCTTAGGTCCTTTGGTTCTCCAGGAAATGGGGAGAAGAATTTTTATAGGGATTGGAAAACATTTCAAAAATCAAAAAATCGGCCACCGCGATGCCGTTTGGCAGCGGGTGTGTGCGGAATTCAGCATTTCAGAGCTCAAATTCTATAACCAAATTGAAAATCCTTAATTCGAGAATAACGAAGGGGAGAGAATTAGAGAAGAGCAATTTGGGGAAGAAGAGGATTCCCATCCCAGCACATCACGAATGATTCCCATCTCCCTCAACACCCGCTTGGCCCACCCAGATTTTCACCGCCGATTCCTCCCCTTGGTTTTCCCTTCCAACGGAAGGAAGGAAACTGAGGGTTCTGCTCCTTGCTCTTGCAGGTGGTGGCCCTTGGGGACGTCCCCGACGGGACCCTGGTGACGGTGATGGCCGGGAATGACGAGAATTACTCGGCAGAGCTGCGCAACGCCACGGCCGCCATGAAGAACCAGGTGGCGCGGTTCAACGACCTGCGCTTCGTGGGCAGGAGCGGCAGAGGTACGGGGGAGGCGGTTCCAGCTCCGTCTTCTGCCTCTGGAAACGGAGCTGGGAATTTTTCTCCACCAGGGAATGCTGGAAAATGTGGTAGAGGCCGTTTCCGGAAGCGCGGGATGAGCTGGGTGGTTTTGCCTCGTTTTCCGCGTTGCTCCGATTTTTAAACGGTGAAATCCCGTTGGAAAAAAAAAACAAAATCAAAACCCACCCAGAGAGTGACATTTCCACTCTGGCAGCCGCCCCTGCTAATTTAGGCAGCACATTATTACCCCGTGGTTAGGTTTAAGTGGCAGATTTTCAGTTTAAAATGAGAATTTTCAGCTCGTGGGCATCTCGGGGCTCCCCAGCACTCCCTGCGAAAACTGATCTTTGCAACAGAGAGAGTCTGGCTAAAAGTACAAAGAATTCCCACATCGATCTAAAAATTTCACAGGTTCCTGACCTGCTGAAGGCTCTTTTTCCAAGCTTTTTTTTTCTCAAAATGCAACAGTCATGGCCGTTGATGTCTCCTGCAACGTGGAGAGGAGAGGCCAGGCAGGACAGAAGGGTTTAAAATCTGATTTATCTCTGCCATAACCATATAAACAAAAAGGCTTTTGAGGCATAAATAACAAATAAGAGTTGAAGTTGACTTAGAGTGGGACTATATAAAAATCTTAGGAAGCTGCAAACAGCACCTGACGCGTTGACCCTGAGTGGGCAGGGGCACAAAGCTTCATCCCCGAAAAATCAGCAGAAGGACCCTTTAAAACTTCCCTCCTTAATCTTAAATCCCATAAATTCCAAGAGAAGCACTTAAAATAAACTAATAGAATGGTGAGGGGACTTCGGGGAGGTTCAGTCAAACCCCCAAAGAGAAGCCAGGGAGCTGTGGCTCAGAAAAAGCTCAGGAGAAGGAGCAGCCTCTTTCCTTTAAGGTCAGGGATGAAAATCCATCACATTTCCAAGCAGCCTCTCTCTTTTAAGGTCAGGGATGAAAATCCGTCACATTTCCAGCATGAATTCTCGTGGTATTTCATTACATATTTTTCTGTTGCGTTTGTCTTTAATTTTGGGATGGGGCCTTACGGTGTTCCGGCGTTATTCCAGGACAATTCAGTGACGGGGCAGCATCTCCTGAGCTTCAGGAGGCCTCGTTTGGGAGCAGTTTGTGCCCTGGTGTCCCTCAGAAGTCAGGGATTGCTGCCCCTTCCTCCCCACTTCCCCCTCGCTCTGTGCCCACATGACACCCGAGCCGTGTCCCGGTTCCACACACGGATTCCTGAGCAGTTCCAGGAGAGTCCCGAAGCTGACCCACTTCTGGCCTTTATTCCAAACGGGAGATGTGTCAGGCTGCAGAGCGAGGAGCCTCTCCTGATTATACACAACAGCCTTTTCTCGCCTTTGAAGTGAAAAGCACCCGTGGACACCCCTCCAACACAAACACCGCCACGGCGCTGCCCAAGCGCGGCCCCGCCGCAGCACTGAGTACACTCTAGGGATAAAATCCAGTTTTCCTCCGGGTCCTGCAGCGTTTTTAGCTGAGGGTACAGAGGCAGCTGTCTCTCCAATTGTGTTGTTTGGGCCGCCTTCAAATGGGCTCGGTGGAAAACACCCGCAGCTGAGAACGTCGCCTCGTAATGCCAGCGAGGAGTAATAATAGGGTAATGCAGAGCAAATTATATCCATTTACTGAAAACATGAGAGATGCTGTAATGTCTAAAAGTATCAGTCATTAAACGTGGTCATTTGGAATATTAAAGGTACCACCTTTTCAGTAAATGGAATTTGCATTATGATTCAGAGCTGACTGTTTAGAAGATTCAAATGAATAGCTGGCAGAGCGCTGGAGAAGCTCATAAAAACAAACCTGTAGTTCAGTTCCTGGCCATGGTAATGAAGCTGGAAATCATAACAGGCAACCGGGGGAGCCTCAAGGTCAAAACGCAGCAGCTGGGACAAAACAGGCCCTGTTTATTGGGAATAGGGAGCCTTTTCCCTGCTCCTTTAGCCGCTCACAGACACCAACCTGGGCTATCCGGGTGTGACGTGATATCCACGTGCCGGGGATCCTTTCAGTGGAGGGATTTGGGAATGCTGCGTGCTATTAGTCAGGCTTCCAGGTTCAACATCCTCACCTGCCCATCTTTGGGGCGGTGACTAATGGATGCTTTTGTTTACTCCTCCGCCAGGGGATTGTTTTCCAAAGGTGGGGATTGTTTGCCTTTGTGCGGGATTTCTGAGCTGCTGTTCTGCGGCATTTGCACAAAGCCTGCAGCAGAAGGTGGCTGCTTCAAAGGGCCACTGCTGCCTTTGATAGTTCTCTGCAGGAAAATGAACCCCGACTTTGTTTGCCGTGGAATATTTGAGCTGGGATCAGCTCAGTGCCACCGGTGATAATGCGGTGCCAGGGGCGGTGCGCGAGCAGGGACTCGGAGTTCGCCTTGGTTCAGGGCACGGCGGAGGCTCCTCGCGTGCGTCAGGGGATTTAAACTCCGTGTTTTAAATCCCTGATGGAGAACCAGGAGTGGTTTTGAGTGGTGATCATCGGGTGTAGCCACCTCCATTAAAATGCCCTCAGCACCCACAGCTCCGTCCCTTCCGAGGAGGAAATTCCCATTCTTGACGCTCTTCATAAATAGCTTCAATTTCTTCCGTGAAATCCAGCAAGACAGCCTGGATCAAACATTATTTTCCATGTTTCCCTCCTGGTTTCGGGAGGGTCACGGTGAGTCCCCCTGATCTGGGGGTTGACTTCCTCTCATTAATATTTGGCACCAAATATCAGCCGAAGTTTCAGCCTCGTTCTGTGTCCAGCACCCAGAGTTTGCCCCGTGCTGCTCAGCCTTGTTTAGAATTAAAAACCCAAAACATTTGATTTCCTCCCCACCCAGAATAGGAGTGACACCGTCACAGGTCACCCAAAACCTGGAGATGTGGTAGAAAAGCAATTTGGCTTTTCTTTTCCTCAACCAAAGAGATTTCCATTGGATTTGGCCGGGATCCAGGGCTCCGGTTCCTCAGCCCGGTTGGAGAATGCTACTGGGCAAACCTGCCCGTCTGGCTCGGGAGCCCCACCGAGTCATTTCGGGAAGAAAAACGTCCTTTTAAAACCCCAGCCAATCTCAGCCTCCCCCCTCGGCTTGATTACCTGCTTAAAACCAAATTAATCTTGATTTTCCCCCCTCCGTTCGTGAGCATTCCAAGCTTCCAACTGCTCCTGCTGCAACGTATCCCTGTTTTTTTAGTGCATAAAGAACCGGTTTAGGTCACTCTGATGAAACGGATCTGATGCAAAAAGCCCGACACCGTAGAAGTTCTTTGGCTAAAATTAAAAATAAATAGTTACTTTGGAGAGGGAGAGCTCCGTGGCTTGGGGAGCACGGCATATTTTCCTCATGGAATCATTAATCCCAGTTCCTATCTTCCGTGGAGGACGTAAGATTCCAAAAATCCCAACAAATAAACATGTTTTCCAGATGAAAATGGTTATTAATGGGTTATCCTAAGGGTAGCTAATGGAGAAGTGTCTTGGCTTGCTGCAGGAGATCTCAGTCTAAACCAAGGATGGTTTTTTAAACTGCACCTTGGAAAGGATGGAAAATTAAATCCATGCCTATATTTCCTCAGGACTGGAGGAACGAGTGAATTTTGGGGGAGTTTTCCGTTTGCATGGAGCCAAAGCAGGTGTAGCTTTGTGGAACACGGGAGATTTTACCAAGCACAGTTTCTGCCGTCAGGACTCCCTCTTCTGGATATCATTCCCAGGGGGGAAAAAAGAAAAAAAATCACTCTGAGACAAAAATCTCAAAAATACTCAAACTCCAAAAATTACTGGCCGGGATTCCAAATCCAATTATTTTTATTGGTCTTCCCAAGGCAGAATTTTGCTCCTTCTGCGCAGGCTGCGTTATTTGAGCACTCTGTTGAAATGGATTCTATTTTTTTTGACTGAAATGCACTCAAAATTATAAAAGTATGTGCAAAACAGAGGATGCTGCCCTTCAGCAGGGTCGTAAAACCAGTATTAAGCAGGCGTCCAGGTTCTGATCCAAGCCTTTGGAATGCTGCAGGGGACGTGGGATCAGATACCGGAGTCACAATAAGCAGAGTTTGCCAGATGGGATGAAAATAGGAGAAATCCAACAGCAACCAACTGGAAAAAAAGGGTCAATTGATAGATTTTAAAAGAAAATGTTGATTTAGAGATTGGATTGATAAGGATGTGGCATTTAAAGGGTGCTGCAGCCAGCGGGAGGGAATGGGAATTTTCTTTGGATCTTGGGATGAAATTCTTCCCTGTGAGGGTGAGGAGGGGCTGGAATGGATTTCCCAGAGGAGCTGTGGCTGCCCCTGGATCCCTGCAAGTGTCCGAGGCCAGCTTGGAGCACCCTGAGACAGGGGAAGGTGTCCCTGCCCATGGAAGTGGATGATCTTTAATGCTCCTTCCAATCCAAACCATTCCATGATTTCATGACTCAGTGAAAGGAAGGGGCTGTGCCCTGGCCGTGTGTTAGAGGCTCATCTTCCATGACTCTTCTCCAAGGACTCTTCTTCCTCCATTCTGCTCTAAACAGGGAATTTTCCCCTAAAGAACAGAGACCAGGAGCAATAATTTTATTTTTAAGTGATTTAGGGTGGCTTGGCTGCATCATTAATTGGAGCCAAGATTTCCGTGCAATCCCAGTGAGGCCGAGCAGCAAACCCTCCAAGGGCATGGAAACTCAGCAGGGATTCAGTGGCAGGAGAGGGGGAGAGGAGAAGCTTTTCCCAGTGCTCAGGGTTCCTTGGGCACGTTTGCTCTGAGCAGCCGGATTTGGGAATCCCTGATTGTGGAATCAAACCCATAGATGATGATGCTCCACATGGGGGTTGGACTCCCCAGAAACATCCCGTGGGATGAGGCTGAGCAGCAAACCCAGCCCTCCAAGGGGATAGAAACCTTGGCAGGGATGTAATGGCAGGAGAAGGGGAGAGGAGAAGCCTTTCCCAGTGCCTGAGGTGCCTTGGGCTTGCTCCGAGCAGCCGGATTTGGGAATCTCTGATTGTGGGATTAACCCCACTGATGATGCAGCTCCTCACAAGGATTGAACTCCCCAAAAACATCCTGTGGGATGAGGCTGAGCAGCAAATCCAGCCCTCCAAGGGGATGGAAACCTCAGCAGGGATGCAATGGCAGCAGGAAAAGAGATGAAAATCCTTTCCCAGTGCTCAGGGTTCCTTGGGCACGTTTGCTCTGAGCAGCCGGATTTGGGAATCCCTGATTGTGGAACCAAACCCATGGATGATGCTGCTCCTCACAGGGGTTGGACTCC
>VZTF01002708.1:454255-501182 GCA_013397755.1 Cnemophilus loriae | reverse complement strand
CCTCCCCCTTACCCCTCTCCTGCCCTCGCCCGCCCCGGCCTGCGGGAGCGGCGATTTCATTGTGCCCCTTCGGGCCGTCGGTGCCGCGAGTTGTGCCCGGGCTCAGCCCGGTCCGGCCGCCCCNGTGCAGGTCTGTGTGTGCCTGTAGCTAGAGCGAGGTTTAGCCCGGATCCCAGGAAACTTTGGGGTCTGCTGGTGGGTTTGTAGTCCCAGCTGTTTTCCCGCTCGTAGTGTCACCCACAGTGTGCTCTGCTCTGACATCAGATTTCTCAAGTGTCATCTTTTCTTTCCTTTTTTAAAGAGTTTTAAAAATTTTTCATTTTGAACGGTTACATCTGCTGGAACTTCCAAACACCACTGATTCCTACAGATGGCTTTAGCATTGCTGTTTTGTTTCTTCTGGGTGTTTCTGAATCTGAAGCGTTCCCACCATCACTATGTGTGTTTATACACTTTTTTTTTTCCTTGTGGTAACACGAGATAGCGATTTACAATAATAGATCTACTGTTGGGTAGATGTTGAAGCTGTACTAATGACTGAGGGCTTGGACAACTTCAGTATATCAGATCTACAAGTGTTTTAAAGCATTAAAATATTAAACATCGGGTCAGTCTTGTTTTCACTTAGTAAAACGTCAGTAGACACAGATTAGTGAATGTAGAGTGACAGGGAGGTTGTGAGGAAGGTTTTCTGACTTTGCATGTATTTAGGGCTGTGGCAGGGTTTTATTTTGGAAGCTTGTGAGGCTCTTTTTGTGAGGAGGTGATTTCTGGGACAGTAGCAGAGGGGTGACTGCAGTTTGCAATTGTAATGATGGGGAGGGGAATTCAGGAGCTGAATGCATTATATTTTTTCTTTTGAATATGGTCACCCACATGTATATGGATGATGGTGATAAATTCCAAATTCCATAAGTACCAGAATCCAGATGGCAAAACAATCTTTGTTCCAAATCACTTTGTTACGATTTTTGAAGCTTTGTATTCCTTTTTTTTTTTTTTCTCCCTCATTTTTTGCCTTCAATGCATTCCACTGTTCCAAGTGCAGATTAATAGGAAGCACACCTCTGCTGCCTTTTTCTTAAAGCATTTTTCTTACAACAGCTACGGTTCTTTTTTCCTCATTACCTTTATTGCAGATCCCTTTTCCCATAGTATGTGGGGATAGGATTCTTCAGCAGTTAGCTCTCCTGGAGCATTCCTCCGCTTGCTCCCCCACAGTTAAAAAAGGCCTCCATAGGAATGTTGGGTTCGTGTGAATTAAAGGTGCTGTACAAAAGCTTACAGGTTGGTTTATTGTTGGTATAGCAGGTGGCCTGCTTGTGTTATCAGATGAATTCTGAAAGGATATTTCCACACTCAATAGGCAATTTTCTTATTTCCACATCCAGGCTCCAGCAACCTTCTCCTATCTTCTTAACCTTATTCTTTCACATTCCGTATGCTTGTTTGTTTGCCTGCCACTTAATTATAGCCAGGAAAAATTAAAGTTGTTTATTTAGGCCTGAGAGCAGAATATTATAAAGATTCAGCGGGATAGCTGTTGTCTGTCACACACTATTTTTAGGTGGATTCTAGTTCTCTGCTGTACCAGCTTTCAATTCCGGATGAACTAGATCTTTCTCTCTCCTGTTTGATTTTATTTTATTTTTAAATACACGTTGGAAAGGTATAGATGGCTCTGCATAATTATGAATTTTATTTTTATTTATGTAGTTTTTCCCGGAGCCATATTTGTTGAGTGTCAGAGCATGCAAGGTAAAGAGGTGATGCAGATACATAGCAAAATTGTTTTTCTTTTCCTTTTGCTGTTGTACAGTCTTAAAAGTCTCTGGGTGTGGTTTTTTTGTTGTGGTTTTTTTTCCCCTGGAATTTTTTTTTGTTGTTTAATTTGGGGGTGTAGTGGGATTATTGTGTTTTTTAAATGTACCTGTAATTGTCTGTTCAAGAGCAAACTTGTGGGCAGCAATTTCTCCTTTACTGCTTCAGGAATGTGAAGAATTATGAAGTATCATAAAATCTGCTTATGAGGAATAATCTTTTCTCAAGGATAATGCTTTGAATACTGTGAAGTCTTTATCAAGATTGATAGGAATAATTTTATTTTTAAAAATCAAAGATTTTTTTGCATGCAAATCTTGCTATTGGTAGAATACTGTGACTTGCTTATGAGACTAGATGTTCTTAAGTAAAGGTCTAGTCAAATAGTAATGAAGTGGTGCATCTGAGAGCACCAGTTCAATCCCTGCACTTGCAGAGGGACTGGGGTAGGTGCATGTTACGGATAATAAAGGAGACTGTTTTCTTTTCAGAGTTGGAAAACGTAGAAGTGGTGTACTTGATTTTTAGCTTAAACTTGGAGCTTGGTTAATGCTTTTGGTAAGCAAATAGATGCATTGTGATTTGAGGAAAAACCTGGCAGATGCTCTTATTTTTACTAGTGCTGTTGCACCTTCCTTTCCCCTAAGATGTTGCTGGCTGAGTGAGACTGTAGGAGTAAGCTTGTGTTTGGCCCTGAAGTTTGGGAGCTGGGAATAGCCTTGGTGGAGAGCAGCCCCATTGCCTCGATTTTTATATTTAGGAAGAAACATTTTTTATTAATTGCCTTGAAAAATTGATGTTTTTCTTTATCTACTGAATCAAACAACGTAATCCTTCCTAATACAAAAGCTTTAGACCCTGGGGTGTGAAGGGTTAATGGTGGTCGTTTTTTTTTTTCCCTCCCTCCAATTGTTTTGACAACACTTTTCAAAGTGTGACATTCCAAGCCCTTGCAATACAATGTAATATTACTGTAATTACACAGGTCATTACATTTTAAATAGAGAACAATAAAATGCTTATCGCCCTGAAAAAGAACAGGTGTTCTTGCCCTTCTTTGGTATTTATGCTAATTGTTTTTCATCTCCTTCAGAAATATTTATGGCTGGAGTGTTAAGGTTTCAGTCTCGATGTGACAATATTAATTCTTTACTAATCTTTATGGTTGAGGTTTAATGTCTGCAATATGGATTATAGTATTAACGTCCACCAACTAGTTTAATAATGTAGATACAACTTAATATGTCAGCACTTTGGTACTTTATGATACAGAGCTATTCAGTGGAGAGTGAATTATTCGCTTTGTTTAAAAAAAAATAAATGAATGGACATGCTTTTAATCAAGTTTCTGGACTTGTGTAAAAACAAGCTGTTAAATAAGAACTGATGATCCTGTGGTGTAAATCAAATGGAACCTCCATAAAGAAACTTTTCTCATGCTTAATTAGGTGGATTGCTGAATCACTCTGCTATAGCATTAGCATAGCTGGTATACAGTGTCAAACAGACTGTGTTTGTTAACTTATTTGCAGTAAAGAAGCTGATTTATTTTTAATGCTATGCTTTTTCCCCCCCCCCTTCTTTTTCTTTCTTCTTTTTCTTTTTTTTCCTCTCTTGATAAGATTTTATTCCGGAGCAAATGCTGCATTACTTAGTCCATCAGTTTCTCTTCAGGGGGCTATGAAAATTAGTTAGAGAAGTTTCATGTTTCTGGGACCTTGCAAAACAATATAATGCAGTACTGTTACTTGAGTGTACAGGATAATTGCAGGACTGCACTTCATTAAAAATAATATTTGCTTTGGAAATCGAACAATTTTAATAGGTGCACCAGTGGCTGATCTGTAGTGAAAAAAAAAATACAGTAGATGCCTTTCCAGGCTTTTTGAATGCATTCATACAAGGACTGAGGATGTTGAGTGGGGTGGTGTGGTTTATTTTTTCCCTTCTTCTCCTTCATTTTTTGTTCAAGCAAGTATGTACTGATTTGTCAGCTGAAGACGGAGGGAGGAAGGAGTATGTTGCAGCTTTCACTGGTGCTTGTAAACCACAATGTAGGTAAAAATGTTTTAAATTTGTCAAGACTTTCATGAGTGGGCCCCAAAATCAGATAAAAAATGTGGTGTAGAGAAAAAGGACAGCTGCAGATTTTTTGTGTGGACGTGTGTTTCTGTACCATGACTAAAAACTCTAAGGACCTTTTCCCAGCTGTCTGGGAGTTATGTGGAAGTTGGATTATTGGCAGTTAAGCATGAGACAACCTGGATTTAGCAAATGCTCTCCTACACAGGAAGCAGATGACATTATCCTGGGGGAAGGGAGGAGATTGTTCTCCAGGCACAGCCTGGGGGGAGACGCCTGCTCCCCCCAGCCTCAGAGCAGCCAAAAATGAGGGCTGGCGATAGGCATGTATAAATATAACAGCGGTTGGGTTGTCAGTTTGGGTTTTTTTCAGGGCTTTTTGGTGAAATCAGACACTTTCCTTGCACATTGGGGCTGTTGTGAGAAGTTTTGCTTTGGAGGGAGTTGTGAGGTTTGGGGGGCATGTTTAAAGCCGTGTTCCCTGGGTGTCTCCTCAGTCCCATGTCCTGGCAAATATGTAAGTAAGCCTTAAAACTTTGACTTTTAATTGGGCACATTTGTGAAGGAAATGGTTAATTTTACAACCAAAGGCAAACTTGCACCTCGACAGGTCTGCTGAAAGAAATGTGCCACAGTCGTTTGCTGGCAAGCACCGCAGGGTCATAAATCCACGGGGTTTATTTACAGCCTATAACACTTATGAATGTTAAGATATTTGACGCCACGCTGGCCTTATAATATCCAAGGTCCACAGACACTGGCAGTGGGTCAAATTTCTTTCACTAATTATAAGCAATGAGAGATGAAGTGTGGTGCTGGGGGTGTGTGGGGGAGATATGGAAATCCTTTCTCTCCCCACCTAAAAGCAAAGAATATTTGTGCTGCTCCTCCCAACTGCTGGTTTATGTTTGTGCTTTTTTTTTTTACGTAGGCTCCGAAGTTTATAATTAACGCTTGTGGTGCTGTAGAGGCTGGGCAGTGGGTGACGCAGCCAGGCTGAAGGAGGGAAGAAGTTTAGCACAGCTCGTGTCCTTTACAGAGGTCTCAGCAGTATTGTGCCGTATTTCCTAGATACCGGCACAAGCAAACATTTAAAGACAGATGACACCTGGAAATGTCCTTTAATTTTCTCACATACCGCTGAGCTGGAGAACGAAAGAAAAAACTGCCTCAGGTTTTATGCAGAAGGAGGATGCTTGGAAATACATATATTAGACTGGTTTGTGTGTATAAAACAGGGCCCCTTAGAAAGCAGCGAAAGCCTGCGTTAAGGGAAAACACGCGCTGAATGAATGAAGATGTTGAGGTTAAAGGCAGTTTTTAGGGGAGAAGCCCTGTGTCCTGGTGGAAGGGACAATGTGGGATGGACGTGTAGGTCAGCGTGGAGGGGAGCGGGGGGACGTGCACAGGGTGCTGTTTTGGGAGGGATTAACTGGGGGGAGGCACTGCGAGAGCGGGGGGCCACTGGAGAGTAATTGGAGGACAAAGGAGGGATGTTGGAGCGAGAGGAGAAATTGTAGAAACTTGGGGGGGCGGGGGAAAGCGCCAGTATTTGAATGGGTGGTTGGAGGGGAAGCTTGGGATCTGTGGATTGACTCTTAAGTGTCAGGAAAGTCTGGGGCCCGAGAAACGGTGCTTCGCTCAGCAAAGCTCGTTGTTCTCATCTCACTCCCCATTATACACGCTTTGCTAGAGTGGACAGTCAGATTTGAAGTGCTGCTGTCTTGTCTGTGCTGGGGATGTGTGTGTTTTAACAAGATAATGTGATTACTCAAATATGCCTAGGTATTACTTTTAGCTTTAATTTCTCCAGCAGTTGATTTCAGGTTCCCCGTAGGTTACTGTTGTGCTTGGAGACTAATTTAAGAAAAAGGCAGGGTTATGTGTGTGGTGGAAAGCTGCACTACTCCTTTGGCCATATGTTTTTCTTCTAGAGCCATGTAAAGCCTAACTTAAAGAAAGAAAAAAAAAGAGGGGGATGGCAATTCAGCTCTTCCACAAATAGCTGTACAGTTTTGTTGAAGGTTTTATGCATTTCTCTAATCAATGGAGCGCTGTGACTTATTAGCCCCTGGGGACAGATCCGAATCCCCCAGCACTGCGCTGCAAAGCTGGTGTGGTATTGTACCTTTTTAACAGGTTATCAACAAGGATGTTCCTCTCATTCCCAAGATGCTGCCCACCCCCTCCAGCATCTCCCCCCTGTGATTCTTTCTGGCAAAATCTGTTCAGTCTCACGCCTTTGTTTTAGGTTGGCTAAACCCTCGACCCTTATTCTTTGTAGGGTCACGCTCAGGCAACTGGGCAGTGCTGAATGAGTTAAGTCGCTGGCTGAAGTTTGGCTTCATGCAACTAAATTTGAGGCCTGGTAGGCATTAGCAGGGCACAGCACATTTACAGAGCTTAATTAGTACGCACTGTAATTGTTCATGGTCTGCCAGAAGGAGTAATGTTCAGGAAAAGTGGAGTCGTTCTTCTGCAGTCTTTAGTTTTAAAACGATAAATCACTTGCATATTTGTGCAGTGATTCAAATGGAGCTGAGACCTCTCCATCTCAACATGTGGTAAATTGTAAAGTCAATGAATTGCAGATGTAGGGTACAGCAGATTCTCTAAGAAAATGCGGAATGAATGGGAATGGGTGATGCTATAAATACGTACTGAGAAGATAACTGGGTTTCTGGTTGCTGTGCCAAATATGATAAACTAAAGATATTAGCGATTTTGTTCTAAATGTATTTATTTTAAATATCTTTAAACTAAGTGTAGGGGCAGCGTGTTACTTCACTTAGTGAGGTTTTTATTAATGTTCCAGAACAATGGGTTTCATATGGAAATGTGCGTGATAGCCATATTAATATAAATTAATTCATCATGGGTAATACTGTAGCTGTTACTGGAGGAGTTTATAGTGTTGGGACACTTTAAAGTGTGGCTGCAGCAACTTACAAGAAATGTTGTGGTAGAGGATGCCTCTATATCCTAGTTGAGGGAGGTACTGGGATTGTTCTATATCTCACCATAGCGTTTTGTATCTGCCCATGATTCCTTCCAGCCTCAGACAGACTTTTTGGGTGCACTAATCCAACAGCCTACAGCCTATTTCAAAAAAGCAAAACACAATCAAAACTGTGCTATACAGACTGACATCGTAAATGCTTCGTATTGTTTCTTTTTCTTCTTTTTTTTCAATGCGGAGAATGTGTGTCACTCTTACTGCTGTGAAATCTTGTCTTCCTTGGGCTTGGTCCAAGGTCCATTGAAGTCAGTGGAAAAAAGGCTTCTATTAATAACGAAGTGCTTTGCATCAGGCCCCGTGTGTCTTGAACCAATGGCTGAGTTCTTCAAAAGTGGATGAAGGTATTGAGAAAGCCAAACTCAACTAAATATGATACTGATGTATTGCTGCTTCTTCGTAGTCCTTCGCTCTTGGTGGAGGAAAAGTAAAGTTACATTTCCAATGGCGCATTCTTGAACGAGCTCCTGCTTCTGCAGTATCCGACTTTCCCACAGAATTGTGGAGCATCCTGGCAGGATCAGAGTTTGGTCCGAGGCTGTGTTGCATGTCAATTCTGCTTTTCTAATATGAGTAGGTGGATTTGTATGGAAGTTGTAAAAGTTAATGATTGTTCTCTGACTCATACTTTGCTGGCTTCAGCACAGAAGAAATGATGACAGGAAAATGATAGAAATTATAGGAGCCAAGTAGGCTTTGAGTGGAGAATGGATTTATGTTGTTTGAAATGCCTTTGCTGCTTGGTGAAGGAAGTGCAAAGAGGGAGAATATGGGAGGCCAGTTTCTATGTGGGGTCAGGTGTTTTGGGTACTAAACTCCTGCTGGCATTCAGCTTGGGAATGAGGCTGAATTCAGGGGGGACTCTTGTCAGTGTTACCATTTTGTTATTCCTCCTGACACACTTAGTCCTGCCTAGCTGTTCTCCCCTCTTGGCAGAACAGGTTTAAGTGCCCTAGGCTTCATGGGAAGTACGATTGCATGCCTATGGGTACCAAGTATGAATATATAAATGTGCTCGACTTGTGTCTATCTCATAGCTTTTTAGGTCTTTCCAAAGTATCTGTGGTGTGAAAGATGGTGTATACAACAAAATCATTCTCTGCTCCTTAATTCACTAGTGGTGGTGATGCAGCTGAGACACCAAAAAAAAATAGTCCAAAAGGAGGATGTGGGAAGTAATAGAAATTGCCAAACTGAAAATACTGCGAAGGGAGTTCTGGGAATTATGAAAGATTCTTGGATGTTGGTACAATAGAAACAAATTTTCCTATTTTAAGAAAGGGAAAAATAGAGCAAGAAAAGGTAGAGGCGTACCTCTTAGAGCACATCCAAACTCCCACTGGAGTCAGTGACTCCTTAAATAATGATCTGGAAAAGTCTGAGACTATAGGCTTTTCTGCTCTGGAGAAAAGCCACTACATTGATTTCTGTTTTTAGCTGATACTAATATTTAATAAAGGTTCTCTTGGAACTGCTTTAAACCCTAGCCTGAATAATTTTAACTTGGTTAAATGAGTGAACTGGTTTGGGAGCATACACAGTAAGAGGTTTGCATTGGTTTAATTAGATTTAAGAGATTTATAAAACCAGGACCACTACTCTGACATAGGCAAGGTCTGGAAGTCGGCATGTAGATGCTGCACTGATCTACGCCCAGGCGTAGACAGCTATTGAAACTGCTCTATTATAAATGTTTGCCAATATTAAAGAATCCAAGGGAAAGTATGACCTTGAATGAACACATCAGAAGAATAAGATGGCAGTCAGTGTTTCTATCTTTGTTTTCTGCGGGACATTTACAGGAAGGTTTCCTCCCTTTCAGAGGAGTTACAGATTACAGTTGTCTGTCTGGAAGTCAAGTTCTTAGAGATTTTTATTATTTTTAACCAAATGCCTCAGTTTACTACAATCCCTGTTACATTCTCCTATGGGATTTTTCTTAATTGTTAAACTACACCATAAAATGTAGATTAAATCATGTCTGTGTCAATTAAAATAAAAAAAAGGTACTTACAGGAGCTAGTTACAAGCATAACTACTGCATTGGTCACAAAACCACTGAGTAAAGAATATCCACAGACCTTATTTTATCTGGATAGCAGCTAAATATCTTTACAATCCCCAGGGTTATTAAAGGTCAAGTGCTTGGTATATGTAGTTTATTTTCCATTGTATTCTGTTGCTCGACTACAGTACTTGAAAGTACTTTGTTTTTAATTTCATAGATGTGAAATTAAATGTAATACATATGGAATGAAAAAGTGAAGGCTAGAACCTGGGTGTCACTGGGTGGTTGTAAATGGGAAGTGGTGAGTTGCTGTGCTGTTGGTGTGCCCCAATGCGGGCATTGGACTGGCTACACAGGTACATCTGTGTATATGCATGTGATGTATATTATTCCTGAATGTACACTTGGTTATCAGGTGTCTATTCAATTTTAATTGACAATATGAGATTCCTGTGGTTGCTCTGTGCACAGATTGCCTTGGGGCTCTACAGGGTTTGTGGGAAGAAAAGCCTTGACAAGTTTCCATTAAGCCCTGAATCAGGCAATTGGAAAAGAGGAGAATGAAAGGAGCTGAAAAGAGGGACAACTTGTTAGTGTTGCATTCTGCGTTTGCAACGAGAAACCTCTTTTAGACGAGAGTGGTTCTCAGGCCAAGAATTTCAAACTCGCGGAGAAACCTGTCCAGAGCACAAAAGTTGTTTGAACGGGGTGCAGAATTGTCACAGTAATTAGAGCAATCTCCGTTTACTGAGTGGCAGCCTTTATAAAGGACAGGGGATAAAGGGTTCAAATTCATCTTTCTCTCTGCGATTCGCTTCTGATGAACTGCCTCAGTGTATGTATGTGTATATGAAGGAGAGTGTGTGTGTGTGGCCACATTTTCAGCTACTCATCATTTGATTGTCCTTGTTTTAAAAGAAGGACTTAGGTTTCTTCTTCCTGCCTTCAATGGCATTTTCAGGCATTNTTTTTTTTTCTTTTGTGCTGTCATTTGATTTACCAGAATAAGAGGATGCTTGGGAAAATGCACTTGTGCTGTTGTGGAGGGGGAACCCCAAATATTTCTCAGTTGGTTTCTGCTCTTACTCAGTCCTGCATATTTGACTCTTAGGAGCAGTCCTGTTATTTTTGAAAGGATTACTTGTGGAAGCAAGAAAAGTGAATGAATAAGGCTTGGGCCCTTAAAGTTTATCCTCTTGCTGCTGCAAGGTGTGACCAGAACTACTGAATCAGCTGGAGTTTTGCCATTGCTCTTATTAGGAGAAGGATCAGGCCTGTGGATTACATGAGACCAAGTCTTGTGAACAAGCCAAATAAAACTGTAAAAATCAGGATTGTTTTTGTGCACGATGCAGGAGTGTCTGGAGGACTCAGTCTGGGCTCCTTTTGGTCAGACACTGCACAGAGAAAAATGGGAGTGAATGAGTGAGTGAGCAGTGTGGGTGTTCTTGCCCGAGGAAGAAAATGTGACTGCTGAATTTCCTGTACGCCCTTACTTCTAAAGAAAAGAAAATACCGAGCTCCTTGAGTTTCTTAAGTAATCGTCCTGGGTGTAATGTTGGTAATTTTGATTCCATTTAAATAGCTGTTTAGGTTTTGAGATTGCCTTTTATTTGTTCTCCGCAAAATAATGTAAGATCTCCACTTTGTTAAGGTTTGAAGCGGGCAACCTTGGCTAATTCACTTAATCATTTAGTCAGTGTTATGTTTCTCCCCTTCATTCACCTCCACATCTGAATGCAGAGGGGAAGAGCGAGGAGCCGTTTAGGCTGATGTCTTCACCCTGTCTTGTGTTTCTCTGTATCCCGTTGCCTTGAAGACCTCTGGCATGGCTGGTCAGGTGTTTTGTTGGCACCCTGTGAGTGCTGTGTGTCTCCTCCTCTCTTCTCTTCTGGAGACCTGGGATCAGCCAGCAACTGCACTGACTTCCTAAGATACGGATGGACCAGAGGGTAACGGAAGGACTTGCTGCTGATTACAGATACATTGTTAAAGTAAATAGTCATGAGTGTGAAAATTGTAGCTCAGAGGTCATGTGTTCTTGTGTAGTTTTTTTTTTTTTTCCCTTCATCCACCTCAATTACTTTCCACTTGATAATGATGAAGAATTTGGCTAGATCTCCTTTTGTTTTAGCAAAAAGCAGGCTTCTTTTTTTTTTCACGTGGCTGTGCCCTAACATGAAAAACTATGGGAAAAATTACTTGTCTTGGAGTTTGCATTGCAAAAATGCTTGTTAATGTTCAGCAGCACGTGCTCCCCTAGTTCAGTTGCCTTGTCTGTGAGTGTGGTGTGTGAATATGGCAGAGCTTTCTGATTGTGGAGAAGTTGTCTTGGAGCTGGGAGATGTCAATTTTCCTGGAAGTAATGCTGAATTGCTTATGCAGTGTTGGAGCATAGAGTGGGGTTTGTGTGTTGGACAATGCCATGGTCGGGTTGAGCAATGTCCCCATTTTTAGATGATGCTATTTTGTCTCCACCATTGATGGTTTGCAGAGCAATTGTGATGTCTACCATCCCGAAAGAGTACCAGTGTGGTACTGATTGTACCAGGACTAATGGTTGTTCAGAATGTACTTGTTTCAAATGATGGACCTCTCTTGAACGTGGCTTTCTCAGTCTTAGCCCTTGTCCATTATTTTGTCAGCTGGTAATTAATTTCTTGGTTTGGTAATTTGTCAGTAAAGGGCATATCTTCAGTGTTGAGTTCTCTGTAGTAATTCTGCATCACTGAGGAGTAACCGCCGGCCCTATAAAGTCACTTATCTTGTTCATTTGCCAGCTGGATAACATTTCCCATTAGACTGTTACGACCAAGTTATCCATCACAGCAAAGCCTAACCAGGTCTACAGCCCATGTCCTGGCTGTGGCTCGGTGCATGGAGAAAAAGGGCTGATTGAAGTGGTGGTTGCAAGCCAGAGCTCATGACAGCAACAGAAAGCTTTTATTTGATTTTACAGCTGTGTAAAATCCAGCTCAGCCTGGAAGAGCAGCTGTCGAGTTTAGCTGAGGTGGCAACATGGAGCAGCCGATGTCCTCTTCTTGTTGTGTGGCATTTCCTCAGTCCTGCTTTTCTGCCTGGCCCCAGTTTTGCTTCTCTGCCTGCTGTTGGTGTTGTTTCTGACTGGAGAAGTGGTTTGGTGGTGCTTCCCTTCCCAGGAGCTGGTGGTGCAAAGCCCCAGTCCTGCACATGCTCTGGGCTTGCCTCGATACCAACCCTCTGAGGAATTGTCTTCAGCCCAGCTGGGTCTGTGCTTTTGGGCTTGTAGGATCATGGCCTAAATTGTGATCCTGTCAGGAAGCTTATGAAGTTTATTTTGGAAACAAAATACTTGGTGAAGCAGGAAGGAGGCTAAAGAGAATACTGAAAAAATGGTGCAAATGAGAAGCAACTTCTCCATTTACACTCTGTGCTATTGCTCTGGTTTGTGGATCTAAGTAGAAAATGGGCAGTATTTGGAGATCTCCTGAGTTGCCTGCCAGCATCTGCACACGCCTAAATACCTTTGAAATTTGTTTTTGTTTTTTGTTGTTTTTTTCCTGCTCCTTGAACACATTAGCTAATGCCACAAGGAGTGAGCTGAAGTCTCACTTTTTTTCTTTTTTTTTTTCTCTGCAGTTGGAATTGTTTATTAAATTCCAATTATAGGGCTTATTCTACACCTGTACAAACCCACAGCCATTGTTAAGGGAATAATTTGAGGACAATGGGGTTAACGCAAGTGTACACAAGTGCAGAATTTGGATTGCAAAGTCTTTTTATTACTCTGTGTGCATAAGAAAGAGAAACGAATTCAACTTAATTTTCTGATCCTAGATAAAATTTGTAGGACAAGGATTTGGAGGATGGGTAAATGGGGAGGGGAATAAATTTCTGAACGTGTTCAGACATGGCACTGAACACATATGAAATGGAAAGTTAAAAGGAAATCAACACTGCACTCCTCTTTCCTCCCTACCTCACCCTCATACCACTTTCATGGAGTCACTTTTCAAGGTATAGCTGCACAAGGTGGTTGGTAATGATCTTGCACACTGATTGCCTTCAGAGTGATCACATCTCAGCCTGACTGTTTGCATGGAACTGAGGTGCTGGCACACTGGTTTGTGGTGCCAGCAATCACCAACCCCAATTGCAATGTACTGATACAATCAGCAAGTTGCATTAGGTGTATGTTCACGTGGGTATGCTGTGTTTGCTAGGAGCACAGTCGAGGCAGTTGGGGTGTCTGCCTCCCAAGATGATTTTCCTCTAAAGCTGGAGGTGTGTGTAGTTTCCAAAGGTGATGTGCTGTCTTGTGCCTCCAGAGTAACCTCCAGAGATGGCAAGAACATCAATACAGCCAGGAGCATGAAGTGCTAGAGTCTGTAGGACATCTCCTCTTGGTATTCTGTTGTGTTGATGCAGAGATTTACAGTTTTGTGTAACTTCCTGAATATCTAACAGAGGGTTATCTTTCTTTGGGGTAGTTCCAGTAAAGGCTAAAGGGGTTCTTGCAGAATGAAAGCCAAGATCCATGTCCCTTCTGTCAGAAGTGGTTGTAACTTGAGATTGGTTTCTCTTAAAGTTTCATCCTATTTCGGTTTCCTTCCTACTCATGAGAGTTCCTCCAGGCACAGCCCAAACTTTCTCTATTATCTCAAGTACTCTGTGCATTTGGGGTACAATAAACTAATAAATGGGAATAATGTTTAGCAATTAGATAAGTGTTCAGATCAGTTTATCCTCTCAGTGATTCTTCTGTTAGAACTAATCCTGACTGCTACAAATAGGTTTGGTATTTGGCATTTCAGTTCATGTAGGAGGGGAGAAAAAGGCTGTTGCCTGTGAAATGGTTCAGAAGTCACTTGCTGTTCTTTTTCAATGAGTAATAACAGCTGAGTAGCACAACGAGAGGCTCAGGTGTGGGACTGTTTGACTGAGGGAGAAATCGGTAGTTGCCTCTCTTGGTTATGCACCAAAGGAGTTGTGGTTGTACCTCTGCTCGGAGGAGGACAAGTTATCCTCCAAACAATGTCAGGCAGCCTGGCTTATACTGGGGAAACAATCAGAGTTCTTTATTAAAGGCTAATTTGAACTTACGGAAAGAAGTATTTGTCACTGATTTGAGGCTGTCTGGAAGGTGGCTAAAAATAGTCCTTCAATGAGGTGCCATGGTTTGAACCACTAGAAATACGTATTTTTCTTTTTGGTGGGTGGTGTGACCTTCTCTTGCCAAAGAGTGTAGTTGCAGTAGGATAATGAGTTATGATTTGTCTTAAAACTTTAAGGAGATTAACCTCTGAATTGCAAACCGTTGAGGTGATCTTATTTCTGGCAGGTGATGTAAGTTAGTGGTTATGGTGATTCTTTGCCTTTGCAGTTGTGTGGATTTTACTGAAACAAGTTAAAGACTTACTATTGAAGTGGAGAGAGGAAATTAATTTTAAAAAAATAATTTAATGATCTATTTTTATATGAATGTGTATACACTGAACTAACAGAAGATGAAACTGATGTTGGTTTGCTTTTCCTCACTGTTTACCATTACAGATTGTATTGGTTTCTTTGTTACTTTGTTAGTAGCGTTGCGTACCTGCCTTGGAAATTTGTATCATTCAGCCTGTTCCATGCTACGTACAGTCACTGCAGCATATGTCGTGTTTTGTTTGTTGGATAGCAGCTGGGTGGGGTCACTGGAGGCCCCTTTTGAGCAACTAAATAACCTTTTTTTCCTGATACCGTAGTAAGATTTGTCCCTTTACTGGGAATGCTTGGGCAGGCAAGTGGGCACTGATTGGCATCTTGTTCTCGCTGATCCGGACAAAGACTCAGGTCCAGTGTCAGCTGATTTTAACTTGTGTTCAGGGGAATGTGGCCCTGTAATGAATGGGACTCCTGTGCTGAAAAAAGCCAAGGAGTGATGTCCTATTAGATGAGAAAACCAGAGGAGCAGTTAACGTGTGGTGTTATTCAAGTGCTTTTACAGCTTGAAGGAACACTGCCCACCCAAACCAAGTCCTAGATTTCAGATTTAAGTTATACTTCTGGGCCTGCAAAATTCTTGGATGAACCACTCTGTCAGATTTATCCAAGAATTGCAGTAGAAATACTTGGTTTTAATCAAATGAGCACATCAATGTAGTCATAGGTACCAAAATCTTGGAACAGTTGGAAATCGGAGAGGAGCTACATCTGAGCTAAAATGAAGCTGACTTCTGTGTTGTGTTTTGGATGGCTTAACAGCTACAAATTTATGAAGATATAATTAGCTACTTTTCAGAGTAATGGTTCATTTTTAACATAAACTTCTCTTTAAAAGCTTCAATAAATATTTGCAGATTTTATACAAGTAGTACTAAAAAACTATGCTTAAAGTCTTGAAAATATTTAAATAGACCTAATTAGGAACCAGAGGTTTAGTACAGAAATATGGAAGAGATTGATAGGAAACTATTAAGAGCTGTTTTATATTAAAATAGTATGTTAATATCCATATAACATCAACATCTATAATCTATATAACACCAATACTTATAGTATTATTTTATTGCTGGTATATATACATACATATTTAATATATGTAAACACACACATATGTATTTAAGTATACATTGAGATTTCTTTTTCTGCAAACTTGAGGTCATGGCAACATTTGAGAATCAAGTATGTGATTATTTTCTAGTAATTTTGGAGGATTCTTTGTAGGGAAGGGCCTGCCTGTCTGTGTGTGAGAACAAGCACTGCCATTAGGTGCTGTGTTCAGTGGTCACTCTCTGTATGAATAAGCTGTGTGGTTTCCTCTAAATCACCTGAAATTAGGCCATTTGAAGACAGGACTGGCAGCATTGCTTGGCCATGTCGAGCCATGGGCATGACTGACTAGGTAGCATTGGTTTCTGACTCAAGACTGTGAAGGTGGGTGCTTGTGTGGGAGAACAGAGGTGCTTCTGATATAAGCAGAGATTAGTCCACTACACACATTTTTCTGGATTCGTGGTAAGCTGGGCTCTGCCCCTCCAAAGCCCTTCTTCAGCCACAGTTACCATCAAGATGTGATCCACTGACAGCTGGAACTCCAGAGGTAGTTGACTGCTGGGTCTTGTCATGCACAGAAGCAAGTAAACTATGGCTTGGTGCTGGCTCGTGGGATAATACAGCTTGGTGATGACTTGGCCATGTAGGACTGTCTGTGTGATACTCGGATGTGCCCTGTGCCCAAGTATTCTGTGTGCTCGTGGTGATTCACCAGGGTTCATAGGGCAGCAGAGCAGTCCTGGCTGGGGAAGTGCTGCTTGAGTCTTGGGTATGTTCCTTGACATTATTCCTTGAATAAATGTGGCCTTTAAGCCAAAGTGCTTGTGCTGTGTCTGTGTCCTGCTCTAAGGGGAGTTCATGCCCAGGGAGGATTGCCATAGCCCTGGGGAAGGGGACTGCTCTGCAGGCCAAGCTTCAAGCTCAAGTTCCAGGGCAGCCACAACCCTTTATGAGAGATCCTGATGGGCCCATGATATTTAGATATGCCTCTGGTAATATAATCAGCTGCCACCCACTACTCAGCTTCTAAGCTGATCCTAAAATAACCTTTGGTAGAGTGACACATGCGAAGCTTCCCTCTCCTCCAGTTTAATCTCCTGTACACAGTCCCAGTGTAATGTTTATATGGCAGTCATAAGGAAGGCTCTGTAGGTGTATCCAGACCTTTTATGAGAGCATGACAAGACATCATTTATTTCCCGTCTCCCTGGTGTTCTCGTCTCTGCCATGCTTTCAGTTTTGAAATTAGGAGTGGTGTGGACCTGCCCCATCTCATGGATGGGGTGTGAGCTTCCACTTTTCCAACTTGCTGAGTGCTCAGTGTTCTTTCTGAGGACACATAGGTTGGACTTTCCCTTTTTTCCCCTGATGATCTTTCACAAGAATAACAAACCACGAACGGATGTTAATGGCTCCATGCATGGATTATATATATATGTGTATATATAGGCTGTCTGGTTCCTGAGAAGACTTTATTGGCATAAATTTGGAATATTTACAAGTGGCAAATTCATTGGTGAGATTATGCAGCCCTGACTAAATGAGCTCTGAAGGGCATTTATAACACCTTCAGACAAACCAGCCTTTTTGTTTACAGCGAAAGGGTTTATATGCATGTGTGTGCATGCATATATATATATATATATATATATATTTAAAATATAAGTATGTGTCTATGCCTTGCCTTTTTTTCTTTTTCTGAAATACAGAAGTAGCATTAATATTTCTGCTGCTGGCTGTCCATAAAAAACACGGCAACCCTGGAATGGTAGGGAAGCTGTCGTGTGACTGCAATATGGGAATGTCTGCAATTAAGGCCACTTTTATAAAGTGACGTTCCAAGGTGGTCAGCCAGGCCCCCTGGAAGCTCCTGAGGGACTGTAGGTGGTGGTGAGGTTTCTTGTGTGCTTTGCTGGGGTTTGAGGGGCATCTTCCCCAGCTGGGTGGTGAAATGCAGCTTCTTGGGCTAACCTTCGTAATGCTTCGGACTCACAGTGCTCACAGAGGGCACACAAGAAATGTAGCTTAAAATCCTTTGTTTTCTTTGGCTGACAGCTTGAGGGGAAAGAGGAGAAGAGGAGGAGGGTGGAAGAGCGGAGAGCAAAAAAATGCCCTTTTGTAGTAGATTGAAACAAAACAACATCCAAGAAACATTGGTAGTTTGAAAGCAGTTCGGAGGATTTGTGTGTTAGAAGTAGTCCCAGCTGAGAGATGTTGCTGAGCAGAGTTCAAGCAAGGAGGCCAAAGGTGCAGCATAAATATAGTTTGTCAGATTGTTGCTGAAATAAATGAACATTATTCCAGGCAATAATCATAACTACGTACATGGCGTAAATACAGTCATCGAGTGATGCCACAAAGTGCTTAATGGCTTGTAATCATTGTGCCTTTGGACCTGGAAGGAAAAGGGTGTGATGTTCCTGTTCCAATTATAATCAATGAGCCTTGCTATTGATCTGTGGGAGACAGTGAGTGCAGATGGATGGTGTGGGGTTAGCTGGGGGAATAAGCCGTTGATGGACTGTTCTGTTTATTTAGCTTTGATGGTAGTACTGCACTTGGCACTCGTTTGCTTTGTGATTTTTAATGTATTGTCTTAGCTCCAAATGAATGTTTAACAAGGCTGCGCCTAGTAATTTTACAAGTAGCCTTAGGAATTCATTCATTGTGTAAAAGCGTTCTGCAAAAGAGCTGAACTGCTGGGAGAGGTGCAGAGAAGGTAAGGCAGCCTGTCCAAGAAGACACCTTGCTTGGCAGAGGGAGGGGGACGGATGTTCCTTGTCTGTAGTCCAGCTTGTTTTAGAATGTATTTTTATTGGCTAATCAATATACAATAGAAATCCTCTCCCTAGTCAATTTAAGCACCACTTAATTGAGAAATAAATGATAAACACATTATGCTTTGCTAGTAGAGAACATTTCAGGGTGATTATGGATGCTCTGCTAAATTTTTTGGCATCCCTTGAGTGAGGCTAATTGCCTTCCCTCAGGGCGGCTCCACAAGCTTGGGTCACATCCTGGCCTTGATGAAGCCAATGAGAGTTTTCTTATGCATTTTTTTTTTTTTCAATTATTATTTTAAAGAAGGCCATTGTATACCGGCCTTTGTCGCTGGTGTTCTGCTTTCCCCTCAAAGCAGGACCTGCTTTGACTGGTGGGTCTCTTTGGTTGGCTTTTGGCCAAGGCTCCTTGCACAGGGATATGGATGCACTCTGTCTCTGAATCGAGTCCCTCTGCACTGCAAGGCTGGTTTGTTGATGATTTTGCTGGGACAAACTAGCAAATCTTAAAAGCTGCGATGGCCCTTTGGCTGGTCCAGTACCCTCTGCTCTTTCCAAGCAGCCTGACCTCAGCCTGGGTCCCCGTGCCAGCTGCCTGAGCTCACCCACCACAGGAGAGTGGTTCCAGCACAGTGATCCACGCTGCTCTGGGACAGGGCTCCTACTGCTTGGAAAAGCTGGATTTTTTTGAGATCCGGCCTCTTGCCAGCATGGTGCATGCCCTTCACCAGCCAGTGGAGTTAGCAGTCACAGTGGATGGATATCTGTGAGCCCGTTAATGAGGCGCTGGACGAGGGAGCGCTGCGTCAGACAGGAGCAGAGCAAGCTTTGTTTAATCAGTGTCTCAAGTCCAGTCTCCAGCTACGACAACTGATTTGCAAGGGAAGCTGTCAGGACAAGCTGGGATACAAAAGCCTGAGGATGTGTTATTCTGCTTGGCTTTGAGGCTTTGCGCTGGCTGCTAGTGATAGCTGAGACTTATTAAATTTAAAAAAAAATAACCACTTATTAGGTGCTTAACTCTGTTCCTGGTCCTTGCGTAGACTTTTGGCTGTGCTGTACTCAGTGCTGCATCCAAGGCACCATCAGCACCCATCTCCTTTTGTGCCAGGATGTGAGCCTGACATCTGTGCTCCATGGCTGGAGCTGAGCCTGCTTGGTGATAGAGTAGGAAGTCTCCTCTTTTGAGGGATTATGACCTGGGAAAGATCTCCCTGTTTTGGAAGAGCGAATAGATCTAAAACTCTGAGAAATTTTCCAGTTGTCTTCATAATTTCTTGGATGCTGGTGATGCTTCCTGGTACTATCTGAGCTTGTGTGTGTGTAACTTGTGGTCCCTGTTTGCTTTTGCAGATATTCTGAAAACTAAGGGGTTGCACTGTCCTTATTTCTGCTCTGTTCAGCCCCATGCTAGGGGAACAGGCTGTGTGCAATTTATAAATAAATATTTATTATTTTGAGCGATGACTGAGAGAGAGGGTATTTCCTGGCTGTGAATAGCTGGAAGAGTTGGAATCTGCCGGCTCTGGAGTGCCAGGCGCTTCCGAAACCTGGAAGTCATTATTACTTTTTCTCTCTGTGACCCCTGCCCTTGTCTCACGTGCACACCTGTGCCTCATTCCCGTGCCAGCTTGGCAAAAACAAACACCCTGTTAAGATTGCTGCCCCCTCCACCGTGCAATAAGTGCCTGCCTTGCTCAGGGATATGAGTGGCTTTGTTGCCGTGTGGGTAAGGGTGATAAGGATCTGGTCTGGGCACATTACCCTGTACCCCCAGCCTTCAGTGGGGCAGGAGTAATGGTTGCAAAACTGGGTCCTGATTCCTTGCCAGAGTCGTGTCTGCTGCCACCACTTCCCTGCCCAGTGCCAGGGTCAAGTGCTGGGAATGTGGTGAAGATGTTGTGACCTCTTTCTGCCTATGAAGTGTTTGGGATGTTGGGGTTTCTTCCTTCAGAGCTTGACAGGCACACATCATCAGATGATGGGCTTTGTGTAGGAATTGCTGTTCTGTGTGGTTTTGGAGTTTTCGATTAGGTGCTCCTGAGATGCTGGGAAGGCCTCCAGGGGAATGACCTGTAGGATTGATGCCAACTGTACTTTCAGAAGTGACCCGAGACACTTGGAGCTGTTCCCGGTGTTCAGAATTATCCTGAAATACCAGCATGATGTAAAAAACAAATGTACAATTGCTAAATGTATGTTGTCCAAAGATTTTTGCAAGCTGTTGTAACTCTGCTTCAAAAAAAAAAAAAACTCCACAAAAAAAAGCCCAACAAAACAAAACCCCCCAAAAAAGCCCTCCACAAAAAACCCCTGCTGGCCCTCTCATGATTTTCCTCAGCTGAGCATCAAGCCCTGATAAGTCTGATTTGCCTCCGTCTATAAGGCATGCATCAGAATAATAAAAAAAGCTGAAAATGAAAGAAATGCTTGTACTTTTTTGAGGAGGCAGTGATGGTATTAGAACAGAAAATGTGAACCAGAGACACAAAACACTGTAATTTTTTTCGGGGCTTTGATTTGTATCTGACTTAAATTTTAGTGTAGAGACACAGAATGATGTGTTCCAGTAAGGTTTTACTGTATCTGCTTTCTGTCTGTACAGAATTTCCCCTTGCCACTTCCAGAAGGAGAATATTTTATATACCATTGCTTTAAGTACTTTTTGATCTGAACTTAATCATCTTCTTTTACAATGTTTAGGTTAAAGAGATTTTTATGGTGTGCTGGTATTGGCTTTGAAAATCTTTAATCATGGATGTCTTTGTTGCTCATTAAGCACTTTTTAATTTTTAAACCAAGACTGCTATCTAAATGTTGGTTTCTCTCATTTGGGATATTTTTCTAATTATTAAAATGTTCCTACATTTTCAGCCAGCTAGCTGGATTTCTCATTTGAATTAAGTACGGCAACTAGTATTGTGTGTTAGTATATAATTGCAGACAAAATGATATTGTGGAAAATCACTTAGAAAGGGTTTTGCTTTCTCTTTCTCTAAACCACAAAGAATAAGAGGAAAAGTAGGCAAGGGGTTGATCACATTTGCAGTTAATGCTATAGATAGGGATGTACATGGCTGTTAGAAATCATCAATGCTGTGTCATAGATAACTCCATGTTTATGAAGGGACCTGAAAAACATGAATGTATATTAGATTTACTTGGCCTTCAGAAAAGAATGTTTCTGTTAATCTGAAACAAGATTTGAACAGATTTGGAGAGGCAAATGATGTCTTGTCTAATTGGCAAAATCAGCCCTCCAAGAAATGCATGGTATTTTCAAACCCAGAACTCATGACTTTGCCTGCAAATATTTTGAATGTTATAATGGGAGTTGAAGTATTTCACTAAAATCTGAGACTCATAGGTGTTCTGCCCCCTCTCCCAGTACCCTGAAATCTGGAGCTAAAGATTTCTTGTGCTGACTGACCACCTTGAGAAGCTCAGGGCTCCATCTTCAGTGATACTCAGCTTTTTATAATTGCCCCTGGGGCAGTTATGGTGGGTTGTGGTTGTGGCACCCATCAGAAAAGAGTCTCATTTTCGCCTCTGTCTAGACTTGCCTCTCTGCTTGAGTTTGCAGGGCTGCAAAGTCAGGGCAGCTTGCACCTGTCTCACAGGCTGCTGGGTTTGAGCTTGGGCGAGGCTCGTATGTGCAGGTGAGAGGTGTCTCCAGAGTGCTGCTGCTGCCCTGCACAAGTGTGGTGAAGCCCCAGCCCTTCAGCATTTGCCAGAAGCCGTGGTGTAGCTGGAGGGCAGAGGAGCTTGCACCGTCCTGCTCTGCCCAGGGCTTCTCCCCCCGGGGCGCTCGCCGGGAGATGGGAAGGTTCGGTGTCAATCGAGTTCCAGCTTTTTTCCGGTAAGTATTTGTCGATTGAAATTGAAGAATTGTGAGCACAATTCATCTTAGCGCACAGAGAGCAGCGGGTGAGAGCAGAGCTGACTGGGACCAGACATTGACATACGGGCCGTCATCAAACTAATTGTTGTTTGAATTACCTGTTATGATCCGATGACAAATCTGCTTCACTCCTGCCACTGGAGCAGAAAATGTAGCTTGAATTGGCGTGATGTTAGCAAGTGTAAACTGTACTTCAACAAGATGGATAAACCCAATTATGGGGCAGACCTGCAGAGAGAAAATCCATTTAAATCTCGTAATGTTAAGCAGAGCTGTGTTTAATTCATTTGGACCAATTTGGGAATGATGTATGAGTGTTGGTGAACATTAGTCAAAGGGAGAAGGGCCGGAGAAAGAGATGCAGTGCTGAGGCAGGATGGCAGAGGAGAGCTGCACCGTCTCAGTGGTTAGCACTAATGGCTGGGGAAGGCTAAAATGACAAAAAGATGTACTAACTGCTTATATAAGAACATCCCAGTGTAAATGAACCAATAAGAGAAACATATGGAGCAGAAAGAAGGTGTAGTATTTTTCTGAAAACTATTGATCTTTCCCATTGAGAAGGAAATATATATAAATTGAGAGCAGCGTTTTGTTGGTTTATTTTTTTTTTACTGACTGCCACAAGGTGCGAAGGGGTTTTTAAAATTATTTTTCCCCCAAACTTGGGATTTTTAAGATTCATTGAAATGCAAGGGAGGAAGCGAGTTTTTTTTAAAATTTTTTTCTCATTATTTTTTCAAGAACAGAGGGTAGGGACTGATCACTTCCTCATGGTCTTTCTTCGTTCTGTGATTGCTTTGTGGGATGTATTTAATGTTTGCTTATTCAGAGGTTTTCCAGCTACAGCTTTCAGTATTTTAAGAGAAAATTAAGCACTGTGTTGTGCAGGCAGGATGATTGACATATTCCAGAGGACGAGGATGTTGTACAATAATGGCCTAAGAAGCTGTCACTGCTTATTTACTGGTGTAATACCCAAAATGTGTGCACTAGGCATCTGTAAAATGCCACGAAAGATACAAGTGAACAACCTCACGGAGGAATTGCTTTGGTAAGACAGAGAGGTTGAACAATGAATGTATTTGACTCTGTTGTTCATGGTCCTCAGTGGGTTCCAGCAAAACTAACCCAGATCCATGTGTTCTGTCTCATTTCGGACAGAAAAAAAAAAAAAATCCTCTTTCCTTGTGTTACTCATTTAAGGCCCTTTCCACAAAATTTAATAGTCATGAATAAAGAGGCAGCATTCCTGTTTGAATCCCTCTGTGCCTGTTCCTGCCTTGCTGGGCATCCTCTTGCTCCCCTCTCATTGTCACAGCACTCTGCTCAGCTCTTGCAACTGCTCGTAGCAAATAACGTGGGAGAAGGGAACCTGCCCCAAGGTTATGGGTCTCCAAGTTGGGCTGTTGAGGTCAGCTAGAAATTTTGTGACGTTTCTAGAGGCTCTTAAACCTAGGGTGAAATAACCTGCTGCTGCTATGTAAAATTTAGGACATTTTAGTAATTCCTTATTTCTGGTACACCAGAAAGCTCACTGTAATAACAGAAGGGATTCTGCAAGACTTTATTAAATAAAACACAGAGAGAAGAGTTGGACTTAATTTTCAGTTATCTATACTTCAAAGCATATTAATTTTGCAAGGCATGATTTCATTTTGATATCTGTTAAATCTGAGCTATTGAAAATATTTTCAAACAATTTTATTTCTGTGCTTGGGACTCTGAATGAGTAGCACTTCATCGTAATGAAGACAGATCCATCAGCCTTTTTGGGAAGGCTGGTAGACTGTGTTCCTGTCTTGTCCTGAAAGTCCATTTAGCCTCAGTGAAAACAAGCTAAGAAAGCCTGCTTTGAGAGGATCAAAGGAATTGAGCTCCAAGTTGTTTAAAAGACCTAGGACATAGTGGTGCTGGCAGAAAGGTGTTTTATTCCTTTTTCTGGATGTAGCCATGTGGTAATGGCAAAAGGAGCAGTATGATTTGCTGTGAGCTGTGACATTGAGGCGTACCAGTGTTACTTGGAGGGTCTGTGTGTAGGTAGGTCCTTCTGGAGAGCCTGGAAGAATCTGTACTAAAATGACAACGTATAACATGCTGTGAGTGTCACACGAGCTCGTTTCTGGCACTGTCACTGTGGGCGAGCCCCGTCACTCACCCCTCTCCTCGCTGTGGGATCAGCAGGGACAACTAGAAAGCTCTGGGGACTTCATGGTAGCTACTCTTACATTGTCAACACTTCCTCTTGTAATCCCTGCTCTGAGAATAACCAAATATTCAGACTTAGCAACTGTTTTTCCTGCCTAGTAACTTCATCTCCCACAATGTCTGCCTTTGAGAATGTGTCTGGATTGCCCAGTGACCCACTCTGTGAGAGTTTGTGTGTTTTCTTTTTTTCCCTGTGTGGATCATTCTTTTTTAAGTCCCAAAATCTGGCCCACCAGCTGCTATGCTTTGGAATTGCTTAATACTTTTTTTTTTTTTTTTTTTTAAATTATAAAATAGCTTTTACTTGTTTAAAAAAACCCTGAAACAAAACCTTGAAGTGCAAACAAGAGGAATTGAGGGCCTTTTAGTGTCTTGAGATGTGTGCACGTTGCACAGGAATGTTGGGTTCATGCTTAATTAAAAGGTCGCTGTTTGTTTAAGGAGGTGACTGCAGGATCTTAGATGCTGACATAAGAGTCACTGTTGGTTTGGAGAGCACAGGTAATATGGAATGTGTGTGTTATAGGGATGTAGAGCATATCCTGCCTCTGTCCTTTAAGGAACGCCATTCAGCTGATAAGGATCTTGGACGTGGTGTTGTTTAAAATGGGAGGGAGGATGCAGAAGTTGTTGAACCCAAAGGGTTGAGATGGCTCTTGACTGTTACAGACAATTTTGTTTGTCCTTTGGCCTGGTTGTCTCTGCCTCAGTTTGCCCATCTGTGAAATAGGACTAGCACTGCTCACCTAATACTTAGCCTGAGACGTAAGGTCATATCCTCTGTATTTTGGAAAATGGTGCTGTCTTGAAAGGACTTTGAAAAAGTGGGGTTAAAGTAAATAAGAGCTGGATAAAATGAAAGAACTCTTTTGTTTTTTCTTAATGCTCCCTTCTCCTGCAGCTCTCTTTTCCTTTTGACTTCCAACCAAAATCGTATGTAAAAACATAAGCTGCTGATTGATTATGCCAGCTGACAGTTTGTGAGGATGGGAGATGTGTATTTGGACTTCTTTCTTTTGTCTCCTACCAGATGCTGATTGTGTTCAATAATTATGTATACGAAAGAATTTTCATTATGGCATTGTGGTTTCATGTTCTCAGAAGTGTTTGGACCAGGGTAGCCGTGAGAAGCAAGACTGCATGACACATTTCAGGCTTTGTTTCTCCCTGACCACATGCACATTTCTTTTTAATCTTTTTTCCCCTCTCCTCTCAAAGTCTGGGCAAAAGTTGTATTGATTATAGCAATCTCATGGAAAATCCTACTCCAAAGTCAATAGGACAGTTTTACTAGAGAATGATTCCCACCCACCCCCCTTCCATGCTACTGTACTTTACTCCTGCTACAGGGCTCTATAGTCCAACCAAAAATTACAAGAAAATGCGTACGTAAGGCTTGGGCCAAATACACCACCGAGGACTCGTCTTCTTGTGCTTACAATCCTGTAAGAGACTGTGCTCATGCAAAATACTTCTCCTTGAGATTGTTCTAGGGGTTTAAACAGATTCTACCATTTCTAAGAGCCGTTTCAGAGCAAATTGCTGATCTGGTAATTTTTAGATGTTAAACTCCCATTTTTATAATTATATGATATGTTTATTTTTAATGGTGATGAACTATTACTCTAGCAAGTCAGCTTTTATAGGGCTGCCTGTAACCAAATCTCAGCAACAGGGCTGTGAATTTTACCTCACAACAACTTTGTGAACTTCAAAGTATATCTGGAAATGTGTGATGCTGTGATTATTTGTTGATGGTTTTTATTTTTTTCCTAACAAGAAACAAACAGAACGGCAAAACAAAAAAAATCCACCCTAATATCACAACGTGTCAGGGAATAGAATGGTGAAGAGTTCTAGCAACAGCATCAACTTTCATTTGCTGCTTAGATTTAGTGTTTTCCCATCTTCTGACTTTTCTGATAAAGAGTATTTTTCGAAGTGTAGAAGAAAAGCATGTTTTAAGCATACAGGGTGGGCTGAGTAGGCTTGTTGGAAATCCAGTGCTTCATTTCTTGGGAAAAGCTCGCACTAGCTAGCATGAATATTATAAGACAGCTTTTTGCATATATCACGTTTCAAGGTATTTACAAAAAAATCTGTATTGACTTTTATTTTTGTGTGCTATTCTACAGTTAGACAGTGATGGGTGTATGCATTACATGAGGAGTTGGGGTTTTTGTGTGTTTGTTTTCCTTTTTTTTTCCAATCAGTATGCAAAATATTGGTTGCATTGGTGTGCGAATTGAGGGGAACCAAATTAATTGGTTTTCTGTCAAAAACCACAAGCAGAGTACATGGGGTTTTGATTTCTGCTTTAGTGGTTCTGTTATCGTTGTTATTTACAGTGAGAGTGGCTTTTTATCTTTGAGTTTGTGCTCTTTAGCCTACTTTGCAATTGAGTTCTTGGTTTTGTGGTTTTTATCAGCAATGTTCAGCCTAGCTTCCAGAGTTCTTAATTTTGCTGTTTGCAAGTCCCATTTCTAGCTAGATCTTTAAGGTAGATAAGCAAGGAAAGTGCTTGAGAATTACTGTAGGGTAAAATTCCTCTCCTTGACCATGACAAACTGGATGGAGACAGAACACCTCACTTTCAGGAAAGCTACCTAAGGTCAAGTCTGACTCTGAAACTTACTGAAGAGCTATTTCTCTCAGAACTGTGTCCATGTCTAACACCTCATCAGTTCAGGACATAATTAAATTATTTTAAACTGACAATTAAAAGAATTAAAGAAATAGTTCAATTTCTGCTACAAGTGACTCTGAATGCTTCTTTCAGTAATTCTTTTACTTCATATTACATATATAAAATACATACTGAAGAAGAAAAAATAATTAGGGCCCTTGAATTTCCCACCTGAAGGTTGATAATGATTGTTTGGAAGGTGAAGAATTTATGCTTTTTAAATGTGCCAAGCATGAAAACTCCTGTGCTTTCACATGTTTGAGAGCAGTGGAAACCTCTTGAAGGTGAAAGCTAATGTTTTTCTTCTAGCATCATGCTCCTAAGATCTTGTACTGTGTAAGCAACATCAAATATTGTCAGGCATATGATAAAACTGAGAAATAGAAAATCTGTTTGCTTCCATCAATAACCTTGGGAAAGCCAAGTAGTAGTGATGAAAGTACTTGATTCAGTCACTACTGCCCCCCACCCCCTTACATACTGTGCAGGATCCTTCTTTATGATAGACTGACTTTTATAGGACAGTCTTTCACTGTACATCTCCACTTTCATCTTGCTGTTATCAACTCAGTAATACTGGATTGAGAACTAAAGTTATCAATTAGTTGTTGATTAATAAAGAACGAATGGTACTTTCTAGTTTAACCACAGTGTGGCCATAAACACCTTTTAGAAGGCTTTGTCTACGTGATGTCTTCCTAAAGTAGAGAAGACTTTCTGTATCTAGAGCACAACTGAGTTGTGTCCTGCAAAGCATGGATGGTTCTAGAGAGAAATGTCATTTCTTGAAAATATGCTGAAGTGGCCCATGCATAGTTTGGGGCCCATGGGTTGGGGTGGTGAAGCCTATACTTTGACATAATTTATCTTCCTGTGGTTGGAAAACAAAAGGCTACACAGAAAATGAGAAGCAGAATAATTAATCTTATTGATAGGCATGAAATTAGTGGCAGCAGGAAGAGGAAATTTGTTGCCTGTTTTATACCATTTTGCTGCGTGTCCATCTCTATTGATTGCAAGGAATTCTCTCCTGCTTGAAGATTTTATTTTGAATTTATGGCTTGCAGCATCAGGACCGTAGTCTGTCGGTGATGTAGCAGAGCTTTCACGACAGTGGGGGTACAGTTTATAGGCACAGTAAACACCTCCTGATGGTTCATTCCAATTAATAAGTGTGTAAACCCCCACGTGCTGTAGAAGGTGATTTTATGTGATCTACTGTGATTAGTGGTGAGAAATGTAGCTTTATATATACAAACCCCTTTTATAAATTGCAGACTATATTTAATTAGCATTATGCGCCCACGGCCACCTCATCTGCACTTCTGCCACTAATCCTTCTCCCTGGGACTCTGCTGCTCCAAACGGCTCAGTGTCTTCAGCCAGCATTTACAGGTTAATAAATCTGCCAGGGAAGCATTCCCTCCTTATCTGTTTGTCTGTGGAAATATCCCCAAATGTTAACTCTGACCACAAGTCTGAGATGAGCAATTTTTATGTCTCAGCTGCTGGCAGCTCTTCCCGTAGCTAAAAGTGCCATGATTGCTGAAACCTGATGCTTTTTTCTCCAGTACTAGAAACAGGAGTTTAATTCCCCCGGCGAGGGGAGGGACCCAACTTTCCAGCAGAACAAAGTCAGCTCATTTGTCTCTCTTGTTCTTAGTCATCAGGCTTGGGAAGGCTGGATGTGGTGTGTGGAAGTACTTGATTATGTTGTAGGAAGTTCCTGGGATGCTTGCTCAGGGACACTTGTTTTAGCTGGGACAGGCATCAGTCTCTGGGGAGATCCAGGGAACTGGTTTTCTTTGTTACTGGTTCTCAGTTTGTCGCCCACGCAGACAGGCAATATGTTCCTTAGAATCGATGTTGCATTTCACAGGTCTTTCATTTGAGCAGTTTCCCTTTTCCGTGCCTCCCTTGTTAACTCCCATCTGTTTTTTGGGCAGGGTCAGTCTTTCTCACTCTCTTGTTTGTACAGTACTTAGCACAAAAGGACTCTGTTCTCTGGTGGTGCCTTTGGGCACTGCTGTTAGACAAATAAAAGGGTATAAAGTTTGCATCAAACTTTTTTGCAACCTTTCTTGCACAAGGAAGTGCCTGTGCCAATCTGTATAGTGCAGCGATGTCTCAGATGCTGGATGGTGCTGTGTGAAGGATTCAGTATGATTTTGTGATCTGTAATTCTAATATTGTGTTCTCAGGCACTCTGGATTGCAGACTTACACATAGTTATAAACCCTGCCTCCAAACTTTCATTTTGTGAACAAATATGGTTCCTATAAAGGCAACAGTAGCAGTCTTGTTACTTAAGTTGATTAAAAAAACCCTGAATAATACTTTATGAAGTAATTCCTTAATTTTTTTTTTTTTTTTTTTTGCTTTGGGATTAAAAAGGCAATTTTTTTTTCTGTATTTCTTTAAAGTTGTTTCTCTGAGCAGTAAGCAAGGTTCTGCTTAGAATACATGTCTCTGCATAGAAGATCAGATTCCCTAAAAATAATAAAAAATACTTCTGGGTGAATGTGCCTTCATCCCCTCAGGAGATAGAAAACTTTTGGGCTTTTTTTTTTGTTTTCCTTTTCTTTCTGTGAGCTTCAGCATCCCACAGAAAGAAGCCTGGAATCCAAAAAGCTCAGGCTAATACTGTGGTGAAACTAGAGAGAGTTGTGCCCTTCCTAACTGAAGACAGAAGACTGTGATAACTCAGGGCCTGAGGACTTTATGAATTTGTCCCAGGGTTTGGACACGTAGTCCTACAGCTGTATTGGAATGTATGTCCACATCAGAGATGGTCAGGGGAAATAATTTATTGATAGATGAAGAAAAAGAATAGAGAAGGAGGTATGAGGAGACATCTCTGTCTTCCCTATTCTGCTGATTATTTACAATTTTTCCTCTGAATGTTTGCTGGATCTTTCTTCAGTGATGCAGGAAGTTACATGAAATGGCAAATGGAGCCGAGTTGCATATCATGTCTGCCTCAACAATCCTCCTTCCCCCTTTCATACTTCATGTTAGCTGGTGGTTTAATATATGTAAAATTGAGCTGAGATTTTAAAATTGACTGTTGGACCTTGGTAAATGAAGAAAACCCGAGTGAGTAATTGATGGCATGGGGAGCCAGGCATCCTGGTGTGTTTATGTGGTTGGAGTCCCAAGCGGACAGCCTGAGGTGGTGCTGATTGTATTTTAGGTGGGGAAAGTGAGAAATAATGAGGTTGAGTTGATTTAATTCTTGCAAGGGCCTGATGTGGACAGACCTAGATATTAAAGACAATGAGTCGAGTATGAGCTCTTGCTTCTATTTGTCACTCAGAGGTTTGTGGTGGTCAAAGATGGGAGCAGCTCCTTGATGGCCAAGTGCTACGTGCCCATGCCCTGTCTGGCAGTGTTGGTTTCTTCAGCTGGTGAGGGTCAGGGCAGGGGGCCGGGAAAGCCTGGAGCTGCCACACAGCTGGAGTGTGTTAGTGCTGGGGAGCTGACGGACTACTTGCGTGTCTGAAGTATGCAGCGCCTCTGGGACATGTGTGAGGCAATGCTGTTTACTTGTATCTACTTGTTTGCCGGGATAAAACTGCATAGTGCAAGCTTGTATCCGAGGCCACCTCTGTTATTCCTGGATAGTCTCCAAAAGTATCTCAAGGCATTTATAGTCTCCTCTCCTTTGCCCACAATTTCCTTGGAGCACTGCTGACCAGAGCCGTGTTGTGACTTTGTTTCTGATTGATGTTGAACAGGGCTGCTGAGCACTAGAGAGGTGTTTCTAACTAAGGACCAGGAACGTGTTTTGCTGTATTCAGTTATACTCTGAACCAAGGAAAATAGATGCAGGTTTTTTATTTGATAATAACTTGATAATAGAAACACCAATTTGATGTTTTGGCACAGCATTGTTACCTTGAGGAGTAGGAATATAAACCAGCATTACAGCTCTTAAGAAGACCCTGCCATGTTCCTTTCCTGTAATGGGAAGAGCTAACTGTGATCTTAATCAATGAAATCCTGCTTGGAGTCCTCTAAAAAGAACTTAATTTACTGTAGTAAAACAAAGCATAGAGGAACTACCCACTGATGGAGCGTTTTCTCCCTGACTAGTCCTTTGGCTGATCTGATTTGCTCAATCCCCATGACACTTGCATTGCTTTTCCTCTTTCTTTCCTCTGCTCCTCTCCCCTCTCAGTGCTCTACAAAGCTGCCTCGAGAGTGGTCCTCTTGTCACAGAGACTGCAAATGCCACCTTGGGCACCTGGAGTAATCTTCAGCTTCATCTTCTGCAGAGCTGTGGCTTTCTCTGGGAGCTCTCACATGTTTAACACAGATTGCACTGTGCTCCCTCCCAGGAGTATCTGGCTGGGACACTGTCGTCTTGCAGGAGTAAGACACCCTGTTGGAGGTGTTATTCCCAAGGGTTTACTGAGTGTCTGGTGGAATTCAAATTTTGTCTTAAGACTTACTTCCCTGTTTTCACTTTAGATAAGATTTATGACTAGAAGTCGTTATCTTTTTTTTTTTTTTTTCATTTGAACTCTGTTAGCCTCCTTTTGTGAATGATTTCAGAGTGGTGTTCCTGCCTGTTGCATGTCCCTTTTTATAACTATATATATGTGTGTGTGTATATATATATATATGTCACATTGATGTTATTGTAAAGATTAGTTTCTGTTCCCTTCACCTGAGAACCCTCATTACTGTCTTTTCCCTGATGGACAAAACCAGTTTTAAAGCACCACAATTCCTTGAATTGGCTTTCTAGTGTGATCCCCTTAGGTTCAGCCATCAGAGCATTTCAGGAAGTAGCGTTTCTTTCCAAACTAAATCTCACATGTGAGGATGAGATAAATTGATGGGCATGTTTTTATTGTTGGATTGGGAGAGCAGAAAAGCCCCACCTTTTATTTTGCCTACTTTGTTGTTTCATGTAAGGCTATAACTGACCCTCTCCTTGTCTGTCTGTATCTGGTTCCTCGAATGTGTGTGTTCTCCTCTTCCTTCCCCTCCTTTCCCCTTCCGAGTTGTGAATGTTGATTTGGGCAGTTTATTCCCGACCGAGATCCAGCAATTGTTTGAATTGAAATAGTTATTTTAAGTTGGCTCATGCACTGGTTTTTTTTTTTTTTCCTCCTCTCTCCATGTTGGGATAGCCTGTGCAATGTGTTTCATGAAGTCAACAGCTGAATCTTTTAAATTACACCCTCTTGTCCCTTGCTCTTTCTTCCTCCCTCGTACTTTGGCTGTGGAGTCTGCTGGAGAGGCGGAAAACAAGTTTGGCACCCACATGGTAGAGAGCACTGATTAGTTCCTAAAAGAAGCAGCAAGTTGATTGCTTGCAGAGATGATGTAAGCCATTGCTCTGGGGTACATCAGGTTGGATTTCTCATGCTTTATCTTATAAAGCCTAAATTAACAGCTGGTTTGGTTTGAGTTCTTCAGGATCTGACTAAAGGATTACAGTCCATTCTCAAGTGAGTCAATCTAGTTTAATTTATTTCAGGTCTATCAAAAAAGATCAATCAAAGCTCTTTTGAAAGTAAAGCTGTAATCGGCCTGTGTACTTAGATGTCACTGGTTTTGTATTTACTTTGCTACCCTGGTGGAAAAATGTTCAGGCTCCAGCTAAGACTATATTGCAGTGAATTTTTTCTTTTTTAAAGTAGTTAGATTTTTTAGAAGGTTACTTGTGTTTTGAGAAACATTGCAGCCTGCACATGCATCTAACAGAGTCTGCTCCTGGCTTTTTTGTGAATCCTTGAACTTGAAACTGTACTTGAACTAGGAAGGACTGTGGTTTAGTGGTTAAAAAATACAAGTAGGAGTTGGGAATCCAGATTCCTCTGCTGATTGCTAGACCTAAGACATGACCTCAGGCATCTCCTTTAATTGCTGTTTGTCTCAGTTTCCCCATTTGTACAATAGGAACAACAGCATTCAAACAGGATCTAGACACAAAGTAGCCTGTGTTTACATAAGGGTGTGATTTAGAAATCAGCATATTCCACTGAGTGTAACTCCCTGTACACTTTCTTAAATCGGTGGTCTATATTGTTGTCTTAATGTGTGTAGAGCTGGAAATGACGGTATAGCTAATTCTAAACTGAGTTTTTGGCTCCACAGACTAGCTAATCAGATTGTAGGGAGACAGGTTGCTGCAGCCTCAGGAAACAAAGTACTGAACTTGTATAAAACCTCTCTACCAGTTTCTGGTTTTTAAAATCTTTTGGAGCCTGAGTGTCCTGGCAGACTTCATGCCAGATCAGGTATCATCTGGCCTCCTGCCATGGACATAAACTCCATACCATGGTCTCTTGTTAATTTGACAAGAACATAATTGAGTGCCCACACCCTAACTGGAGAGATGCTGGATGATCTGGTGCTGCAGATGTGTGATAAACATCATGGAAATGTGGCCTGATTTTAGCAATTGCACAAGAGATTTTACGGGTTCGGTTTAATTAATTCCAGAACTGATTTTTAAGGTGTTCATTTCTACATGCAGGAAAGGTAGGAGCATGGCATGAAAAAATCAGAAAAATATGCGACTGAGGCTTCAACCAGAGAGTGCTCATCACCTCTCTTCTGCATTTTTCCTTTCATGGACTGAACGTGAAGTTGTTAATTTTGTGGCATGTAGCTCAGTCTCCCTGAATCCTGTTCAGGTCCTTGCTGGACTTTGGAGGAGGAGGAGGAGTGGCTCTGGCCAGCCAGCATCATGTCCTTCACCAGTGGAGAAACCCCATTACAGCTCTTGCCACCAGACCCCCAGTACCTCCCACTGACTGTCATGGAAGGCTCATGGAAGTGAGGCATTATGAAGCAATGCTTTGGAGAATGGAAAGGGTGTTTTGCAAATGTTTTCAGCAGCAGAGGGTTTTGCACAGTGAAGTGTCTATTTAATACTTGGGGAATTCTCTTTCAGGCAAAGATTTTCTTGAACTTTTTTTTTGTGATTGACTTGTTCATTTTTACCTTTCTTCTTCTTCAGGTTTAAAAAAAAAAAAGATAAAAAAAGTAAAATTCAAGTTGGTAGATTTCTGAACACGCTTGCAAATTCAGGTCCCTTGTGCTGTTCTTATCTGCATTATTTTTCATCTAATTATGAGTTAGAAATACATGACTGTATTTTCAGCTGATAACAAGTTGGTCTTTTGAGTTTCCTGAACTGCTGGTGGCAGTTTTGATGGGCACCTTTGCAATGGGAGTGTCTGAGATGGCCTTGCCTTTTCCTGGTCTGTGTGACAAATCTCTCCTATGATCTGTTTGGGTTCTTGCTTAAGAAAAGCTTCCAAATATATTTAAATATCAGAAATAAATGGCTAAAGTTCCTTTTATGTACCATCTGTCTAAGTCTTTTTGTTCTAGTCCGCTTCTCAGTCATCAAGCAATTCTCCTCAGTCTCCTACCTGAATGAGTGAAATGACTGCCACTCCTCTTGCAGATAGAGAGTGGTTTTAAGATCTTCCCTCCACTTCTTTTAAAAGCCAGACATTCTTTGGGCAGCTGCTCTTACACATAGGGACTTTAAAAGAAGCAGCAGCAGACAGGTGCTTGGAGGCTGAATATGAGATTCTTACAAGTGTCTTAGCATAGTTTTTTTCAATAGTAATAATTATATTGAGAGATCAGTCAGGATGCTGCTTGTTGTATCAGTAAATGTGGTACCCTTTATGTGATAGATGTGAGTCCTGTATGAGTTACGGCTGCCCCAGTAGTATTCTGTACTCCTTTTGGAGATGGATGCAGGTGTATTCTCCCACCTGAGCGTTACTCTTGGGAGTATGATGATTATTCTGATCATAATTTCCAGTGGTCGGTTAGTTTTCTCTCTCAAGTATAGGGATGTTTATTATATGTTTGAGGTGTGAAGACTGTATCTGCTCTCTGTTGATGAATTGAGGACTACAGCAGTGGTCATTGATGTATACTTTTCACCCTGTTTAGAAGCAAACTAACAATCAGCGAGTAACTTCCCATTTCTGTCCTAGCTAGCAACCTCCTCCTGTAATGCCTCCCAGTGAAGTCTCCCCTTTTAAAACCCAAGTCACTGGGATTGCTTCCTTTTGATCCTTCCCTGCACCTGGACCTCCCGTAATGCCACACCCCATCCCTGCTGCTCTTACCTGGATTAAAACAAACAAACAAACGAAAAACACATCAAGAAAGGAGGTTCAGTGCAAACGCTGATAATTGTGTGTATAATGTAATTGGAAGTGTTTCATTGACATGCTTATGTGAGCTGCTTCTTCATCTTAGTGCTTGAATGTACCACTAGACTTACATTTAGCTTCTTGTAGCTGCTCTTTGATGCAGGTAGGCCATATTCTAAATAGCCTTGTTGCTATGGTGAAAATAGGAGTCCTTGTCTGCCGAGTGTAACCTTTCCTACTTTCCTGGACATTGACATATATTTTTTTCCCCTTCCTCTTTTGAATATGCCATAGTAGAACAGAATTGTGTTGTCTTTTACTGAAAGGAATTTCAGTTGACAAGTTGGGTCAGAGAACAGTACTTTCAAGGTGTCTTCAAGAAGTTGTGGGTGGTTTTCGAGGGATGAGGGGAGAGATTGGAAATCCTTTTTGTGATGACTCAGCACTGCTGAGAGCGCTGTGTGATTCTCCCCCCCTCTGTCTTCAGGGAGAGAGATGAAAAAGCTTTCCCCTGCTCTTTCCATTACCTGGCTTCTTTCAGTTATTTTTACAAGGTTAATGCATTGTGCTCAGAGTTTGCATTGTTGTGCCAATAAAACTTTAATAATGATGATAAGATTGACGTGCACGCGGGCAGAAGATGAATCTTCGGGATTTAGTTGATAAAGGAAGGTGCGTGTTTGTCAGCTGCCTGAAAGGTCCAAGGACTGCTGAGGCTCATTTCAAAGGCTGTGGGAAGGGAGTGCTCTTCAGGGCTGATGGCTATAAAAGCTGAAGATGGCTGCGCCTGTCCATTAATCTGTTGAACTCATTGTTCTCCGGGTCCCCGTTTTATTTTGTTATTATGCCGCATTTTGTGCAAAAGGAACTGGAAAAATCAAGTGTGACTAAGGGCTTTGTGAGGCAGCAAGCTCTTAAGGAGAAGGGGAAAGAAAAGGGTGAGACTCTTCTTTCTGCTGCTCTGCTGTCAAGGACAGCAGTGGCTGCCGCCGTCCCCCAGCTTGCCTGATGTGTGTGTACTCCTGAAGCAGGAGCTTGGAGGTGGGGGAACGGCTGCCAAAATACCTGGGGCTTGTCCTTTCCTGGCCCTCATGTAGTCTGTTGAGGCTACACTGTCCCCCCACAGCCCCTGTCCCTGGCTCTGCTGGGAGCTGGCTCTGAGGACCACAGCTCAGCCAGAAATCCATTGCTAGGAAGCACAGCTCTTGGGTCCTGGCTTTCTGCTGAGGATTCCCCTGGAGGTTTGAAATAACCTACTCCACACACTATCCACCTTCTCTTTGACTTCCCAGCAATGAGTCTGTTTCTTATTTAAAGTGTATTTTTCATAACTGCTCTGGAGTCTTGGAAGAAGCAAAACTGACAGTGCTTAATTCAAGTTCAGTCCTTTCCTCCCTGTGACCTCTGCTAGTATTTTATATGAAGATGATTAATCTTATTTAAAGAAAAAGAGCTGTGTCATCCTTGAGCTTTTCTGGGGAAGTTAAGTTGTAGTTGAAACTAAAACGAAGGGTCAGGGTGTAGGAAATCCCATGCACCTAATTTTAGGGGATCTAAATTAGAGAAGTTTTATTTCTGTCGCTTGAAATGCTTTTTAGGAGCATTCACTTATGCTTTAGCCTTCTTGTAAGGGTTTAATTCCTTCTTCTTTGTGTTGACCAGCACGAGTCACACCAAGCACCAGGTCACTTAAAAGCGTAGGATGGTATCAGAGGAGTGGGAGGGAGGTCTGTGACTAGCTTAGGTTTTGCTGTTGAATGAAACAACCCACAGAAAAATAAATGCCATGTGTGGGAGAAAGGCCTGTCCTCTCACCATGAAGTCTCTGGTAACAAAGACTTGGGAACTTCTGCTTTCATTTTTCTTATACCCATTATCATCAATGTGTATGGGCAGCATACAGTTTGCTTCTTCCCTTTTGTTTTCAGTCATCCAGGAGTATTTATCCAGAAAAACATTTTTGGAGAGTGACCCCTTCTCTGAGTAAGGGCCCTGCTGTGCGAGCATGGGTCTCCTTGGCCCCAGGGGTGCAGGTATGGGAGAGTTGTGCCCGGGAGGCTGCAGGTGCTGCTGGGCATGGCCGGCCCTCCATGTGCACGGGAGGCAGCTTTGTCCAAGGTGCCGTCTCTCCACCCCAGCAACTGGGGAGGAAGGGCAGGTATACAGCGAGAAGAGGATGTGGGTTGGGATGGGGAATGAGATGCTGCATGAAAAGGCGTCGTGTTCCTGGCTCCACCCTGCCAACATCCCGCTTTTTTGTGCTGGCTGGGCTTCACGCTGGGACTGTGCTGCTGTAGGCCATTTCAATAGCTAAAAAAAGGAGTAAACCAAGGGATAACTTGGTGAATGACCTGCCTGTCCTAGCAAATTTAGTTTAATTTAGAGGTTTAAAAATGTCTCTGTTATGCACTAATATTAGCATTTTGTGTGACCTGACCTGTTACGTTTTTGACCCAAGCGAGGAGAGGGGAAGCGGTGCTGAATGGGACTGCTGTACTTGAGGCTATTTTTCTCCCAGCCTCAAAAGCAGGACAATGTCCCAGAATAGCAGTAGTGGGGAAGTCACGCTAGAGTGGGGACAGCCTGCCGTGCCCGGACAGCCGCAGTGCCGGTTCTGCTGCAGGACAGAGACCTGAGACCCCGCTCGTTTGTCATCACTGGTGCTGCGGCTGCTGAGGGTCAGCCTTGCTGCTGGCGTGCTGCCTGCCTTGGTGTGTCCCAGATCTGCCCACTGTCACGGCTCCTGCTTCTGCCTGAAGCCCCACAGGGCAACGGGGTGGTCTTTGCAGCAGTGCAGAACATCACCCACCATAGGAGGTAGGCTGGGGGTGGCGTGGGGCCATGCACGTGATGGAGAACTGCAATGTGAGATCTATTTCCAGCTCTGCCACAAACTTCCCGTTTTCATTTTTGGAGCAAGCCACTCAAAATCCCTCTCCTCTGTCCTGCTCGTATGCAGAATGGTGCTGAGCGTACTTTGCTCATGGGAATGGTCTTTAAATAGATCTTGGCTTAGAGAGCGTGTTGCTGGATGGGTGCAAGACAGTATCAAAGAATGACTGGAGAAGGAGATCATGTGGGAAGTGTATTAAAAAATTAAATCAAAGTACTATATAGTTTTTTTTTTAAAGTTAAAAAAGTCTTCCAAGTCTCTCATGCCTGGCTTTTTATCATGAGATTAAAAGAGGAGGGCTGGCAATGAAAAGTTCCTGCAACTGTCCTTTGAATAAGGAAATACTGAGAGGATGAGGAGGAAGGGCTTTGGCAGGTTGGCTGGTCATCCTGGACATGTCTGGCTGATTTCCCTGTCTGAGTGAAGGTCTCAAACTGCCCCAGCTTTCAGCAGCCCAGGTAACATTGCCAGTTGAGTTAAATCAATGCCTTGGTTAAGAGGAAGCATTTGCTCACCAGTTAAATACTCTGCATTTCCAAAATCCCATCTGCTCACACATTCTGTGTTAATAACTGCAAGTGCACAAGCACAAGATTGATCATCAGGTACCTCCACTTCTCCCCCCTCCATGTAGGATTTGGTTGAAGGGATAATAACAGAGTTGTTTTCTTCCCAAATTCACCAGAATCATCTGCAGACCTTTATGTTTATATTTGGATAAATTTTATGGGTTTTGTTTTCTACATACTGGGGTAGAATGTGAGCATGTGAGGGGGACTTCCCTTACAGTAGTCTTTATCTCAGTCTTTCTTTGGTTTGATGTCATTTATAGGATAGCTCTAAACTTCTTTGGGGGTGATGTGGGCAGTTGTGATGCTGCAGAGAGAGTAACAACCATCAGACCACTAAGGAAAGTGTTTCCAAGACACATGGCTTTGGCTGTTTGCTGCCTGTGTGTTTATGTGCTGTATCTGTATCCGGATGGTCTGTACCTGATGGTTCCTGGCCAGGTATAGTTGCATCTGTTAGCACTATTTGTAAATCATCTTGGCACTCACCATCTGCCTGAGTGGTGTTAAATAAACCTGAGATCCCTGTGAGAGTGCACTCATCAGAGTTAATCAGGTGAGATTTTTTGGGGAGATAGTTTTATCAGTGGCATCACGTCTGCCAGTAATCTTGACCATGACTGGAAAGGAGGAATTAAAATCACAGAATCAAAACAAAATTGAAATGAAAGTAGTTGATGGCAGCTGTGGCCAACCATGTGATTTGGGGAAAATAAATAAAGCTGATGAGGAAGAGTCACACCACAAAGAAAACTTTTCCTTTTTCTATTTTTTGCTCCAGAATAACTAATGGTTGTGTTGACTTCCAAAGTGTCTGCTGCCAATTGATTTATACCCTGATAATAATCTTAAGTTATTTAGTTTGTCTTCTGTAAATATATGCAGAAGTTGTAATGACAAACAAACAAAGTTTCTGCTGTTCAGACCTGCTGCATATCGTGGGGAGCAGAAATAAAAGGTCTGTGCTGCATTTCTCTGGGGCTCTGATATCTGTCTGGGAAATGGTAGAGAAAGGTTTGCCTCTGCATGAGAGGCTACAGGGCAGGATTCCTGAGAATATTTAGTGAATGCTAGCAAAGTTGATCTTAAGCTGCCAAGGATATGGGGTGTTTTTTCTTGTCTCTTCGTAAGTCCTGCTTTCTCTGGGATGTTTGCATGTGAAATGTATGAGAAATCCCCCCTGAGCAGAATTGAAGTGGAAATGGCCTCATGTCTCTAATAAGGAATGTGGAGAATATCTGTTTGATTTTTGAGATCGGCATCCGTTCCTTTTCCCTTTATGAAATCTATATGTTTCTCAGTATATTGACATCTCTTTCTTGAGGGAAAACATTTTCCTGCGTGAAGAAGATACACAGTGCCTTTGGTAGCCTTTCTGCCCCTGTTCCACGCTGCTCTTGGTGGTGGTGACAATGGTGAGCATTGCCCCATGTTTCACCCTCTGTGGGGCTGCTGAATGTGAGTTTGTGATTGCCCAGGGTGGTTGGGCTCTGGAAGGTGGTGAAAATTACTTTAAATTCATCGAAAGAGCGAGCCTGAGAAAAGGCTGAATAAAACAGACTGGTACCAACAAGGTAAAGGTTTGTTTAGGATTACTGGTGGAGAACAGTACAAAGTTGACCCCTGGGACCCACAGCTGAATGGTGGGCGATGGTGCAGGGCTCACCAAGGCTGTGGCGAGGGTGCTCTGCTAAATAAGTGGTCTTGGGACTGGGGTTTTTAATCCTTTCACATAGGTGGAAAGTGTAAGGGATTAGAAAATTTGGGATTATCTGTAGGAGTTCCTTTATATTGATGTTAGCATACTTTAAATGGATCTGTATATTCATTTCATTCATTTAGCTGTGCAGTGCTTAATTTATCATGGCTCTGTAGCCCAGACAGTACCTAAAATGCTCACAGCTTAACATGTGCTGCAGGGGCTGGAGCAGAAAGCTGTATTAGGAGAAAGCAGGATTGAAGGTTCTTTTGCCAAATGAACTTTATAGAAAGAGTTAATTGCTGGATATTTCATGAGAGCCGTGACCTGATCCTCTGTAGTAAGTCTTTAAACAGAATCTGCAGTTAGGCACTTCATTGCAGTGGGAGTTCCATTTAGATGTGGAAAACACTTTGGGACTAAAGAAGGAAAAAATAATAATGCAGGTGTGTTTACTTTTTTGTCTGGTTTTATCAACTTTTATTGTGCAAAGTTAGTAGAAGGGATCTAAAAAGGGACAATAACTTGTTCTGACTGTGTTTGCTCATACAACATCACAGAGGATGGGTCAGTTTTGCATTCATCCATTTTTTAGTGGCTTGAACTTGGTCAGTAAAGCAGCTGAGTCTCTGGTCACTCCTTCAGAGTTCCTACCTTGCAGGCATAGTCTATCTCTAGCCAGGCATGTGCCTTACAGAGCAAACAGGGGCAGAAGGGTTAGTACACAGCATTAGCTTTGAAGCAAACCTTTATTTTTCTGCTTCAGGGTTTCACATCAAGTCACCCTCCCTCCTCCCAGATTTTCTTCCTTGCCATCTCCCTCTCCTCTTCCAGGTTTCTTATCATCACTGTACAGGCTAGCAGCTTCTTTCAGCCTTGCAGCTAAAGAGGGCTTTGCTACAGCCAGGAAAAAAAAAAAGAGAGAAGAAAACCAAGTCCCAAAACACCCAACCCAAACCCCAGGTCCTGTCCTGATGCTTGTCTCATAACTGAGGCAGCTCAGTGGCCAGGAGATTGCTGAATGGCTGGAAATCACGGCTATCTGAAGTCTATGGAGGGGCCATGTGTGCAGCTACATCTAAAATTTTTATCACCACCACTGCAGGTGAAAGACTTTCAATTCGTCTGTGCAGGTCCAGCAAAGTCTATTTTATTTATGTGCTTCCAAGCCCTTAAAAACTTCTTTTAGGGTACATCAGTAGGGAGTTAATAGAAACTTTGAAATATGAAAAATGCCTGTGGGTTAAGCAAAAACCTACTTGACCAACTTGAGTATAAAGCTGGTACTTAGTTGGTAGGTCATTTGCTCTGGGGGAGAGGGGAAGGTGTTCTGCTGGACCACAGATAGCATTTCCCAGTGGGAAACAGGTTGTAAACACAATTAGCAGCTCTTAATTTAGGAAGCAGCATACGTTTTATTTTGCTTGTATTTGTATAGTTTTGTAGCAAACGCTTCTAAGTCTCACTGCAGTTGGTTGTTGTTTTAATATTAGCTCAGTACATTTATTTGTACATGTGAACTAAGCACGTATATGGGCCACTATAAAAATAATCACATTTGGAAAGCGTTTATTCTCTTCCTTGTAACTTCCTTAAAAAAACCCAGCAAACAAAAAGTGCCTTCACAGAGGAGTTTAAAACTCTGGTTTAAAATGTCTTCCATTCGAGTTTTTTTCACGAGAAGACTGGGCTTGCTTTTTTTTTTTTTTAATTTTAAACAAAATGTACTTTCTTAAAGACTAAAATGTCTTGAGAGCCGGCATACTGCTCTACCTTGTTTCTGCTAAATGGGATTATAAGGGATTTAATTCTGTGAGAATTTCTGTGTTGTAGGGGGTCACTTTTTACAGCGTGCTAGAGTGAGTGGTATGTGACACTCTCCTCTGGTTCCCATCACATCCCTCTGCCCTGACCTAGGGTTTCCCTCAGTGCCAATACATGAGCATCCCGGGGCGTTTTGGATCAGGCAGAATGGGAGAGCAAAGAAGGTGGGTCAGCAATAAAAACCCTGACTTGAGCACTGGGCGGTTAGAAGCAAATTGTATTGATTTTTCTTTGTAGGTCTGATGGTTTTGAAAGCCACTTGCTGTGCAGCTTTAAGCCTCTTCTGCCGTATGTGCAGTCAGTAAATGTTAGCGACTCGGCCAGCACCGCTCGCACTGATCCACCATGCCTTGGAGCACCTTGAAATACACCACAACCTTCAGGGCTGCTCCAGCTTAAAAGTTAATCAGGTGCTTAAGTACTTGTGTGGGTTGCAGAGTTACAGGCGCGACGTTAGCTCTTGTCTGAGCGCAAATGCCATCCTTACTTTTCTTAGCAAAATATTGTCCCTGCCTTCTTTTTCTTCCCAGTTTCATCATTCTCTTTCTGGCTTTTTCCAAGCTAAGCGACTTTTCTGGCATGTTGAATGCGCTGCACGTAGTAAGAACCACAACTTGAAATGGAGTATAAATAGAGAAGGAGAGTAGCTGTTCTGATTGCCATGGAGAATAACGAGCAAACAGACTTCAGGAATTTTGGAGACCCAGCTAGATTGCTATATATTTACTTATTTTTTGTATTTTTTTAAAGAGGACTTTTAAATTCTTGGTGATATTAAGGAGATTTAGGTACAGAATTTAAATCTTGGGGCTGTCCTGTTGTAAGCTACCATTGCTGCCCTTCATTTATCACAAAAAGAAATTATTCGGCCAAGATGCCAAATTCTTGAACAGCATCTCTGCAGGTAGGAGGTGTATAAGATTTGTTTCTGTATCTACTTTTCTTTCTTCCCATCCCAGTTTCAGGAGTTCCTTCTTTGCATACTCATTTTATACATTTTTTGGGCTCATACACAGATAATTCTTTTTCATTTATCTTTCTTTTTTCCACCTTGTCCCTTTCCTTCCCTCCCCGACTCCCTTTGCGTCCCTTGTAGCTCTAGAGAACTAGCTTGTTTATTGCTGAGAGCGTGGTTGATGCCAAGAAATCCTGACTCCTGGTGCATTATCGCGGGGCTGTGACGCAGGGCAGGATCACGTTCCAGATCTAGGTCTTGTTTATTTTGGATCCTGCTCATGCTGTGGAGCAGCAACTAGTACTTGACTTCTCGCACTGCTCTGTCGCCTCCATCTTCTGCAGGCTGGGATCCTGCTGTCTCCTCGCGTTTGCCTGCCTGCTCCTCTCTCCATGTGCTCCAGACCTCTGGGGAGCAGAGGGCTGGGAAGGGAGCTGAGGGATTCCTCGGCATGAAAAAGCTATGCTGGACAGGCCAGCTGGTCCTTTTGCATTAGAAACTGACTGGAGAGTAATTTTTTTGTTGTGTTTTGGGGTCTTTTTTCACCCTGTAAGTTGTTTGGATTGCCTTTCTATGAAAGGAGGAATTGGTCTAGGAATTGATAATGTTGGTTTGCAGATTTGGAGATCCCCTGCAACTGTTACATGCAGTCCTGATTTGCGTTCATTTATCATTTCACAATTCAGTGTGGAGGTTTTTCTCTCTTTTCTGTCTTTTTTTTCCACTTTATTTTTCTCTCCCCACCTATTTTTCTTTTTTGCTCTGCATATTGCTTGCCTTGTGCAACAGATGTGAGGAACTGATCCCGCTTCTATTTGAAGTCAATAGCCAAATTCCTATCGACTTCGCTGACAGTGAGAGCAAGCCTCTGTCTGGGGAGCGAGGATTAGAGCTAAGTAGGAGTAAGTAAAGTACAATAAAATCAGAATATCCTACTTACTGCTTAATGCCATGAATTCTGTTTTGAAGAATTTCTGTTTTGAATCCCATGGCTTTTTATGCTGGTGAATGCCAAGAGCTGAATTCATGGGGGTGGGGAAGAGGAGGAGCTGACAAGCATAAGAAGGTTTTGGTTTCTAGAGTTAGGAGGGACACTGGTAGAAAGGAATGACAAACAGTCCGTGATTCCTTCATGACCCTGCGGTAAAAGGACTTCGGCTGATGGATGAGGGGCTTGGTTTGGCAGACAGGCTGCACTGGATCCACTTTTGACCGTGTCAACCAAGTGTCACCATCTAAATCTGGAATGCTGTTGTGTATTATGGGAATATAAATAAACCCAAAAAAAGGCTCAGGAAGGGCAAAATAATTGGACAGAATCTTAAAATAAAAAAACCCCCCATATATATATATATGTATATATATATATATATATCTCTAAAGATCTCCCCCTTCCTGTCTTATTCTAAACATGTGGCTAAAATAAAAATAATACAAAAACCCCTTAAGAAAGCCCCCAAACCCCCAACAAACAAAAACAGGCTGAGAGATGGGGAAAATTATTACTTTCTAGATGTTTTCCTGCAGGACCAGGGCATCCAGATCTGCTCCAGGGTGACGGTGGTGAGCCGCGGCGGAAGCCGCCTTGCTGCCACGCAGTCCCTACTTTGGGATGGGGGAGCTGCCTGTCCCTGTGGCCGTGGGTTCCCTCCTGCCGCCTGGGGTGTGGTGACACGTGAAGGGGGTGTGTGGACTTGGACCCTGCAGATAGCAGCATGGCCTTTAGCACTGCTGCCTGCCGGGGCCCCACAAGGAAGAATAGGCTGTTATCCTGGCAGGGCAATATTATCCGCGTTTTACAAGCAGGAAGGCCGAGGCAAAGGGTTTATTTTTGTGACTCATTCAGGATGGCCTGGGAGCCTGTGGTGGATGTGGAAATTCAGTGTGTCGCAGAGCCCCGATCCTGTGTTCCCTCTGCCCGTCCTGCTGAGCTCGTGGGCTGGCACCACGTACAAGGGATGCTTCCCTGGCACCACGTACCAGCCAGGGATGCTTCTCTGCCTGGGAATGTGCTGCTGGCACAAGTCTTGGGCAGCGCGCAAGGTGCGGCTTCGTGGCAGAGGGGTGTTGGGGGCTGCAGATTTTGGGGAGCAACCCAGCACTGCCAGGAAGCGTGGGGGCAGAGAAACTAGCCCCCTTTCTGGGGTCGTGAACCCGGGTAGACGTGGCATGTGGATTTTGCTGCGCTGCTTCCTTGTGTCACCGCTCTGCTAGAACGCTTTCTTCGCTAGCTTTTCCTTTCTTTTTCCCTTCGCTCTCTCTTTTGGCCAGGATTTTAACATATATCACAGGCTGGTAGGCTAAGAGCCTGGGACTTCCCCTCACCACACTCAAAGTCTTTGATCTTTTGCTTTGGAGGTAACATCAAAAGAATGGCTGAGAAAGACAGCCAGTGCTGTGAAGTTCAACGTTCAAGTTAATAGCTTGACTGAAGGTTGTGCTGCATTGCTGGAGCCGGAGTAAACAGAGGCGGGTGCACACATTTCCCTGGAAATGGACCCTAGTGCTGCAGAAGGGCTTCATTTGCATTCACAATTAATCTAGGCCCTACTGAAGGGCAGGCTTGGCATTTTATTTTGTTAGGGTTTTTTTTTTTTCTTTTTTTTTTTTAATTTTTCCTGCATGCGGGAAGCAGCNTGCATGCGGAAAGCAGCGGGCTGGCTGGCTGGGGAGCTGTTACTTGGTATCAGCGCTGGCAGTGGCCACATTCACACCCTTGCAGCCTTGTCTTGCAGCTGCCTTGCTTTGTCATTTCTGGGTTTTCTCTATTTTCAAAATGATTTCGCTGGGGTCTTTTGGCAAACAATTACCTTCCCACTTATTTAAGAAAAAAAAAAAATTCTAACCATTCCCTGCCCAAGCATACAGAAGATAGTATGGACTTTCCCAGATTTTTTTTAAATTCCCTTCCCACTTCTGTTTGTAATGCTCCTGATGTGTGTGGGCGAATGACTGCGCCATCCATTTTTCCGAAGCCATCTTCTCTATTCTCTGTGTGTCTGTGGAGGTTCCTTTGATTTTTTTTTTTTTTTTTTTCTTTTTGCACTTTACTAGGGTAGGGAANCAGGATTTTAACATATATCACAGGCTGGTAGGCTAAGAGCCTGGGACTTCCCCTCACCACACTCAAAGTCTTTGATCTTTTGCTTTGGAGGTAACATCAAAAGAATGGCTGAGAAAGACAGCCAGTGCTGTGAAGTTCAACGTTCAAGTTAATAGCTTGACTGAAGGTTGTGCTGCATTGCTGGAGCCGGAGTAAACAGAGGCGGGTGCACACATTTCCCTGGAAATGGACCCTAGTGCTGCAGAAGGGCTTCATTTTCATTCACAATTAATCTAGGCCCTACTGAAGGGCAGGCTTGGCATTTTATTTTGTTAGGGTTTTTTTTTTTTCTTTTTCTTTTTTAATTCTTCCTGCATGCGGAAAGCAGCGGGCTGGCTGGCTGGGGAGCTGTTACTTGGTATCAGCGCTGGCAGTGGCCACATTCACACCCTTGCAGCCTTGTCTTGCAGCTGCCTTGCTTTGTCATTTCTGGGTTTTCTCTATTTTCAAAATGATTTCGCTGAGGTCTGTTGGCAAACAATTACCTTCCCACTTATTTAAGAAAAAAAAAAAATTCTAACCATTCCCTGCCCAAGCATACAGAAGATAGTATGGACTTTCCCAGATTTTTTTTAAATTCCCTTCCCACTTCTGTTTGTAATGCTCCTGATGTGTGTGGGCGAATGACTGCGCCATCCATTTTTCCGAAGCCATCTTCTCTATTCTCTGTGTGTCTGTGGAGGTTCCTTTGATTTTTTTTTTTTTTTTTTTTCTCTTTTTTCGTG